>JAJEJO010002139.1:92347-115685 GCA_020662805.1 Glaucomys volans
TCTAGTCCCAAAGCATTGTTTATGTCCTTCTTTTTAAAGTGATCACAAAAAAACATAATTAGTTATTTGCACATATGTCAAATCACCTGCAAAGCGGGAACATATGCTATTCATTTTGGGCTTCCTTTCCAGTGTCTGTTTGCAAATACTCCCTCATTCCTCAAACTTTGTTACCTCACACCTTCTCTATAGTTGTGGATCGCCCCTCCCTCCTCCCCTTGGCCTCTAGACAGACTCCTATTCATCCTTCAAAGTCCAACTCAAAAATCCCCTCCTCTTTCAAGTTTGCCTCCTCCAGGCTAAACGGGCCCTTCATACTTACCCCCCTATTCTTTTGTTGGCATTTCCTGCAGCCTAATCTCCTGACAGTCCGTCCTGTCCTCCAGGCTGGGGCTCCTCAGAGAAGAATCCCTGGGCATTGCCCATCTGCATCCCCAGAGTCCTTGGCTAGACTCCAAGGGCTTTGCTGCAAGTGAAAGAAACTAAACTCCACTTGCTGACAACAGTAGGGCATTAACTAGATGCGTTAGAATTAAACACGGTCTGCGAGCCGCAGATGCCCACAGCCAGCAAGGCCGCGCTGACACTCCGCAGCCTGAGCTCCACCAGACCCTGGCCAGTTTCCTCCTGCTGGTCTCTCACCCATGGACATGAGGCAGACCGTGTGTCCCGGGAGTCCACTCCTTGCCAATGCTCTTCCTTAGCTTGACTGACAGGGGCTCAGCATGGGGCCTTGCAGTGTAGACATACCTGGCAAATCAACTTGACAAAATGTTCATGTACATAAATAAAGTTGGTAGTCAGGGTAAGAAGGGCCCGGAAGCTCTCCATGCTCTTCCTCCAGAGCCTGCACCAGATGGCAGCTGGGAGGCTCCGTCCACCTGGGTGCAGGCAGACCCGGCACCCAACCAGCACCCATCTTCCAGCACCTTCCCCCAACCTCTGGCTTCAGCAGAAACACCATGGAGAGTCCTCTGCCCGCTTCTCATGGCACAGGCCACAAGGTGTGTGTCCCCAGCACTGGCCCCAGCCTGGGTCTTGGCTCAAAAGCATAAACACACCCGATGAGGCCTCAGAGTGATGCAGGGAGAGCGGCACTGTCTCCATGGACACGCCGGACACGCCCTGGGGAAGCCTCGGCCCGGGGCCTGTGCTGCCCTCTGCTGTGCCCCTGACATCTCACCTGGTGCCCGGGCTCTTGGCCCTCCGCTGCCACGTGGGTGCTGCGTGCTGTCCTGCCGGGCAGCCCCGGGAGTTCCCAGGTCCACTCTCCTCCAGGTCCGTGTTGGAGGAGGATATGTCTGTGTGCATCCCAGAGAGTCTTGTCCCCAGAACTACCCAGAAGCCACGTTCTCATTAAAGCTGGATCTTCAGGGTCACTGCCTCCCCTCCCTGTTCTCTGTGTCCCTCTCACTGCATCTCCTCTGCCGTCTCCGCCTGTCTTTCTCTCTTTCTGTCCTGCCTGTCTGTGCTTCCATGCTGGCCCCTGGTCCCTAAGTCTTTTTCTCTCTGTGGCTCCTCTCTGCTTCTCCCTCCCCCCTGCTCCCTCCCCTCCCCTCCCCACTTCCCCCACCCTTCTCCCTCCCTCCCCATCCCTGTGCCAGCTCTTTGTCACCTGTCACCGTGACCAACATTCCTGACAGGAACCACTGAGAGGAGGGAAAGTTTTTGTTTTGTTTTTTTCTCTCAGTTTCAGAGGGTTCAGTCCATGGCGGGCCAACACCATTGCTCTGGGCCCTAGGTGGGGTGGACCCTCATGGCAGAGGAGTTGGTGGAGGGAGCTGCTCTGTTCCTGGGAAGCAGGGGAGGGCGAGGGGCAGCAGGGAAGGTGCCCTCGTCCAGGGCACACACCCAGTGCCCCACCTCTGCCATCCACACCCGCCTGCCTACAGTTCCTACCAGTTCCAGGACGGACTGCTGGGGTTGCAGCCCTCATGATGCAGCCATTCCACCTCCAGACAATCAGAGATGGCGGTGGAGAGGGGAAAGTGGAGGGAGAAGCCGAGTGTTGGGGTTCAGACACAAGGTGCCCCCAGACGCTCTTGCATCTCTGATTGTCCGTCTTTCTTACCAGAAGGGCCCCTCTGGAGCCAGGAGCTGACCTGAGGGCCAGGTGAGACAGGCATCCTGGCCAGAGCACGGCCTCTGCAGCGGGTAGTTTCCCTTTACCGAAGGGCATCTGTAATTAACGTGGGCGGTGATGAAGGAGCTGGAGACGCGTCTGTGCCCCCCCAGGGCTGCCGTGGAACACCCATAACATTTAATGTGGCGTGTTGACATTTAAATGTCAATTAAAAAGTCCCCGTTCTGCTCGGCTGGGCCCTAGATCCTCGGATGCACATTGCCCTCCCGCCTGCCTCGCCAGCCCTACTAGAGGCTCTTGGCAAGCAGGTGACACAGTAGCCACAATGACCATGACAGCAGGGGTTGGCAAGAGTCCAGAGGGGCCAAGGTGGCTGTGGGCAGCCCAGGCGTGGAGGGCACCAGGCAGGGGCCAGGAAAGTGCTGGGAGCTGGCTGGAGCACGGGTCTGACGGAGCCTCCTGGGGACAAGTTCAGAGGCATCTCTGGCCTCTTCCCCTCTCCCCACAGGCCCTGCAGGGTGTTTTCTAGAGCTCATTTGCGTGCCTGGACTTGAAGTGCAGTCCTGATCCATTTTCTGTAGCTAATGACATAATTCCCCAAGCTGTATAAACTATAAAGAAAAGGGTTCTTTAGGTTCATGGTTCTGGTCCAAGACTGGAGGACTGTACTTGGTGATGGCCTTCTCAGGGCAGAGTCCCCAAGCAGCGCAGGGCTTAGTGGTGAGAGAGAGGCAGGAATCACAAGAGGGAACTAGCCAAACTGGCCGTGATCGCAGCCCCTCTTGAGATAACCCAGTAGCTCCCTCATCCATTCATGGAGTGAAGCCCTGATCCATTCAGGAGGCCAGGCCCGACATGCCGTTCACTTCAGGTCTGTGTGTTCATTTTTATTGAACTCCAAGGCTGCGGCGGGATTGAACTGGGAACTGAGGCTACAGAAAGGATTAAGATCCAGCCCAGCGCCGGAGGAGTGCATTCTGCCTCGGAAGACAAACAGCAGGTCGATGGTAAACATGAAGACGGAAGATGCAAGCAAAGAAGAGAGAGAGGCGGCTGGCCCGCCCAGGCTGGCTGGGAGGCTCCCTAGGAAGGTCAGATAAAGCCGAGACCCCACAAATGAATGTTTCTCTTCCACTGCAGAGAAACAGCAGAGAGAATTCTAGGCAGGGGGCCCGACCTGTGTGGAGGCAGGATTGGAGTGATCAGTGACATGGTGAGTGAGGGGGTGTGACCCAGCACAAGGGGAGCCTTGAGGAGCTGTTCCCAAGGACCCCTTGACGGCCTGGGGCTGGCAGCCAGCATGTGAGCTCCTGAGAGCAGAGACCTCCTCTGTCCCATTGGCGGCTCCTTTCCCAGGGCTGGAAAGTGCTGGGTGCAGAGCAGCCCTGGATACACGTTTGTTCTCTGGCCTCACTTCCCCGGTCCAGTTCCCCAAACCCACTGGGCTCCTGCCTTTATTTTGCAAGAGACCTCCCCAGAGCCTGGCATCTGGTGGGTGCCTCTCATCCCCTGCACACCATCTCCTGGCCCCTGAGCCATGCTCATGCCTGGGGAGGACAGGCTGCATTTTCTCATGGAAGGCCTTCCAACCAGGGCACATTTGCATTTCAAGTTTCCTGGAATGGTAGTACAGAGAAGTCTGTGTTCCTGTGCCCAGGGCTCTGAGCTGCTGCTGGAGAGCTGAAACCCAGCAAGCAGGACGTCTGCCCAGAGTGGGCTTCAGGCCCTGGAATACTGCTCGGAGCCCAGGCTCCCGAGGCTCCTGCAATTCCGGACCCCTAGGCAGCAAAAAACATGTTCATTTCCTCCTCTGCTCTGGAAGGCAGCCAGAGAAGCAGCAGCCACCAGTGTCCAGGCTGCGGGTTTGGTGTGCGGAGGTGCTGTCCCCCCACCTTCTTCCCACACTCACCAGATCCAGGTCCTCTTATAATCTGCCTTCTCAGTGTGGATGATACAGGGAGCCCACAAGCAGAGCCTAGAAACCCAGAACCTCCCTGTCCTCCACCCACTAGTCCAGCACAGCCTCACCCCACTCCTGGTTAAATGCCTCCCCCAGAGCACAGGGGGCTTGCTCACCTATCGATTCAACAGGCACCTGTGCTGAGACGGTCCATACCGCCCAGCTGTGCAAGCTCAGCAGGAAGGGACGAGGCCAGTGACTGTTCTGACTTCTGATCAATCCGTTGCTCAGTTGATCACAGTTACTTCCCAGGGGCCGCTATTGATGGAACCTCATGAGTGGCACCAGGACCTGGGGACTCACACTCCAGACTCCCTTTCTAGGTTTGTGGTGTTTCTATCACCAGCTCCTGTGCAGGGCTTCCTCCCTGCCTGGGCCCACGCCCCACACTCAGCCTGAGGCTTCCACAGCAAGGGGATCCCCACTAGTATTTGGCATAAATGATGTATTTAAAGTCTTCCTGTGGCCCTCCTTCCTTTGTCTTCCTTTTGTAGGAGAAGGCAAAGGCAGATGCACATGGTTTTGAAGTTTATGAGCCCAAGTATCTAGTTATGAGATTTCCTGATTTGCAAGGGATTCAGGAAGACTCCCATCCCAACACCCCTGCCCTCAAACCCTGTCCTTATCCACACAGAGCCCTGGACATCTCCTTTCCCCTTCCTCCATCACCACATCACAGCTCAATGTAAACAAATCAGGACCAGATGCTCAGAAAAGATCTGCAGGACCTGAGACACAGGGTGGAATCCTTGGGCCTTCCATTGACACATTTTGATCATTTTAACTTTCTGTAATTCTGCCTGCTTTGTAGGATGCATTGAACACCAGCAGCACGGCAGGAAGTGCATGATATTGAAACCCATACTCCTGTCCTGGGAGTGGCTAAAAATTGTAGCTCCACCCTTTGCTTATTATCCTGCCCCAGCTACGATGTCC
Source organism: Glaucomys volans (assembly GCA_020662805.1). Taxonomy (NCBI): domain Eukaryota; kingdom Metazoa; phylum Chordata; class Mammalia; order Rodentia; family Sciuridae; genus Glaucomys; species Glaucomys volans. The sequence goes on from JAJEJO010002139.1 coordinate 97,327, forward strand.
TTGAAATGTCCCTCAGGGTCCTGAAAGGTAAAGTGACACTTATTGGAACAGCATCTTCCCTGTGACACCCCACTTGGCCTCTTCAGGGGGCAAAGGTGGAGGTGAGGCGCTGACCATGGTGCTGAACCAGCTTTGCCTGGGTGGTGAACTGCCCCTGGAGCAGAAAGAAATCAGATACCTGGACTGTCCCTCCCGCCAGACCTGTCCAGCCACTGTCTTCAGGGATGTGGCTTGTGGACCTGTAATTTTAAAACCACCTCAAATGACCTCCCACTTGGGCATGGACAGACTCCACTGTGCTAAGTTACGTGTAACTTCTCCTGGAGGTCGAGAATTCTCGTCCAGCCTCAGCCACAAACCTGCAAGCAGCCCCACATCATTCACATTACTTTTAATTTTATGACACGTTTTTCTGTTTGCTCTCCTGCAGAACAAACAGACAATTTTTTATGGTTGATGTCACATCCCTCTGGAAAATCTATCAGGTTGCATTTATTCACTCAACAAATGTTTTTCCTAGTTTCACTTCCTTTAATTTTATTGGACAGACACAGAAACTGAGGCCTAGGGAGACTGGGAGATTTTTTTCTGACTTAGTTTATAAGAAAAAGATTTGGGAACTCAATCTAGTTGCCCGCCTGTGCCCTTTGACCTCCGGAGATTTTAATGAAATGGCCATGAGACCAGACTTGAGTGTGGTCCCATGTGTCCCTCAACCTTCCTTCCTCTCTCCTCCCCCCTACCGCCCCCAAGTGCAGGCTGATGAGGAAATTAACAGTCAGGGCACGTTCCGCTCCCTCCTGATTCCCACAGAGGGAACACAGCCTCTGCCTGCCAATTAGTGACGTTCAGTTCTCTATTAGAGCTGGGGACAGCTCGTTCCAGTTATGCAAATGTCCTTGTCTGAGAGCAGCTACAGGCCAGCACACCAGCCCCTCCTCTCCCCAGAGTCAGCATGGAGGTACTTTAACCAATAGCAGAATCAATAACTATTTATTAAGTCCTGTCCAAGGTCCTGCAGGAAGCACAGGGACGGATACTAGCCTGAAGGCACTTGGACCCCTAGAGAGTGTGGCCAGGGAGAGTGAAGAGACTTTCTGTTCTGCACTGAACACTCACCCTCTGTATTTATTGCCCAACAAGTAGAGAAGGAAAGAAACTAGTATTTGATTAGTGCCTACTATGTGCCAGGAACTGTTAAATTCCAAGCATCATCTTATTATAAGCATACATTCCATACACGATCTTATTCAAGTTCATTCATTTTATGTGAGATGCAACATGCACTTTGCTTCAAAGCACCTGTTTCAAGTGGAGAGAACAGGATCTGAATCCTAACCCTGTCACCTTCTACCTGTGGGACCTCATGACCTCAGGATCTGCATCTGCAAAATGGAAGGAGATGATATCTGTTTCTTAGAACGGTGGTCAGAAGTCATGAGATAATGTGCTCAAGTCCAAGCAGCTCTGCTGCCCGGGACAAAGCAAAGTGCTGCGATGTCTAATGTGTGAGAAAAAGAGACAGAAGCAGAGCACAGGTTAGCAACAATGTAACGATAAGACACCAGGATGCATGGGTAAGGGCCCAAAGGGGTGTTGGGGGACGCAATCCTCCTCTGTCTAGAGCTATCCATACTGTTACATATTTCCATTTAATCTTTTAAAGAGAAGGGGAATATGGCATGAAATAGAACCTCAGAGACATTAAGTGACTTCCCTGAGGTCACGTAATGCCAGGAGAGAGGAGGACGGCTGAGCCCATCTGCTGTCAGTCCCAAGCACCCTCGCCCCACTCGGGAGCATGGTCGCCCTGGTTCCAGAGCCTCCTGGTCAGTACAGGGACAAGGCCCACTGCTGGTTTCTCTCTTGGTGGCAAGACTAGGGAGGAAGGCCCAGATCACAGCAAAATCAGGGCAGAGGAGGGGAGGGCGGAGGTTAAACAGGCGCCGAGTGTCAGGGCGAAGCCAGTAATCAGTGCCGCCCTGTGAGACTAACGGCCCCAAAGCACCTGGAATTGAGGGGGTTGTCCAGTGCAAAATCCTGAACCCAGAGGAGGAGGAAAACAGGCCCAAAGAATCAGGAAGAGGGAAGAACCAGCCTGCAACGTGGAGAACAGAAAGTCTGCAGCCAGCAGTGGGAACTTCGGGAAAGAAACTGACTCCCGATCACAAGGGACAGGGTTTCAGCTGAAGGAAAGGCCTGGAGCCCCAGGGCATGAGTCCCCATTGCCACCAAAGACAGGGTGCAGCCCGGTGCCTGTGCTGCAGGGCTGGGCTGTCACGGGCCAGAGCTGGTAGCCTCAGCTTAGGATGATTTTGCCCCTGGGGATGTTCAGCGACACCTGGCATCTGTCAAGTAGAGACCAAAGGTGCCGCGGACACCCCACGATGCCTGAATCTGAAGTTCTGTAATGTAGGGATAAAGACTCCTGGGCACTGGGCACCCGCCTGTTGGAGCCATTGGCTCCGGACATAACTGTCATGGCTGGGGACAGGAGTGAAATCTAGGTCCCCTGCCTCTCTGCAACATTTTCCTGTTTGTACTTGGATGCTCTTCAGTGTTTTGTTAGAGGTAGTGGAAATTGGGGTGTCATCAACCCAGTGTGGATTTCGGCCTTCTCAGCACTGCTGAGCAACACTGGAAAGGTCACTTCACCTCTCTGGGCCTCTGTATTTTATTAAGAAAAATCATAGTCCTTTATATGATTGTTGGGGAAATTAAAGGAGATGACGTTCTTTACACAGATGCCTGGCATAGATTTGGGAACTGATAAACAATAACTGCTATAGTTTTCTTCTCATCCTTATTTTCATAATAATAATCTTAATTGTTACTGGAATTAAAAGCCACAAACAGCTCAGAGGAACAAAGATCTCATCTCCTGTTCTTTCTAGGGTTTCCCTTTGAAGAATGCACCTTGTTTACCTTCCCCACATCCTCACACTCGCTCTCTCTCTCCCCCCCTCACCCCCGTTTTGAGTGCCCCATTGGTTCCTAAGAGGCTCCAGCTGGGCTTGCAAACCGTCAGGCCTCCTGCTCGCCCTCATCCCTCACTCACTCCAAAATCTTATCAAATATTAAAAGCTGTGAAATAGGAGGCAGGCTTTAAATCATTTTAATCACAGCATTCCTCAGCCTGCTCAAAAGGGCTCGAAGGAATCGATTCAGAAGTGGTAATTATGACGCGGCCCCGTGCCAGGCGGCAGGTCGGCACGGAGCACCAGTGACAGATGGCAGGCGCCCACTGGGCCTCCCAGGTGGGGCTGAACTGGAGAAGCCTCCGGGGGAAAATGAGGCCAAGCCTGGCCGGGCAGGGGATGGGCTGGGGAAGACACGCTCACCCCCTGGGGCCAGGTGCTCCTGCTGAGTCTCCCTGAGTGCCAGGCACCTCCAGTGTCACCAAATTCCCCAGCGAACCCCGAAGGCGCTGGTCAGTGTCCTGGTTATAATAAGGAACCTGAGGCTGAGAAGTTGTCCAGTGCAGCTGGGAAGCTGCTGCCCTGGGATCCCCTGCCGCCCTGATGTGTCCCCACCCTGCCCGCTCTGCATCCGCCTCCCCCTCTTCTCCGGAAGGCTGTCCACAGGCTCTCCTGCCACTGGCTCTCCCTAGCTACTGGGACGTATCCCAACATTCCAGAACCCCTCTCCAGCGGCCATCACTTCCCTGCTGTCCCTTGCTCCTCAGTCCCTCTCCAGCGGCCATCATGGCCCTGCTGTCCCTTGCCTCCCCAGCCTCGTCTCTCATACCCCATTCACCTCCAGACTGGTGCAGCCTCCTGCAGCTCCCCAGAGGCCGTTCCACCCTGCTTCTTGCCTCTGTGCCTGCAGCTAGCTCAGCCTCTCCTGGTCCCAGGGAATCATCAGTTCTTCCTGTGGCGGACTCCCCTTTGCCTCCCCCCATTTAGACCGCGGTGGCTGTGGCTTTCCCCCTGTGACACAGCGGCACATGGCTGGGGTGGTCAGTCTGCATGTGGGGTGCCCTGTGCTGGCCAGCCTGGAGGAGGCAGCGCGTGCCTGCCTGGTCCCTGGAGCCCAGGACTGAGCATGGACCCAGGGCAGAGCAGGCAGCCGTCGACCTTGGCCGAGTGAGTTTGTCAATCACAGGAGGAACCCTGGGGAACGGGGCAGAGCCCGCAGCTCTGGACCAGACAAAGGAAGCAAGTGAGCCAAGATGGCCATTAGCATACAAAGTCCCAAGGAATATTCTTCAATATCACAAGAAAATAAGTTTTCCATCATTTTTCTTGAAAAATGCATCCCTCTTGATCTATCTTTCATATCCCCACATTTAATAGAGATGTGAGTACAGAGAGCTGTTTCTACTCTAAGACAAATAGCACCCTGTGCGTGGTAATAAATGACAGCCAGGGTCTGCTTGTGGAGGGAAGGAAGGAAGGGCAGGGCCGGGTGAGCAGAGGAGCGCAGGCCGGGCAGAAAGGCACCTGCGGCCCCGGGAGTGTCAGGCCGCCTGGCCAGGCTTCCGGACTGTTCAGGAGGAACTGGAAATAGACCATATGCAGAATGTCCCAATTTCTTAAAGAGTTGCTTCCATTTACACACACACACACACACACACACACACAAGCAAAAACCAAATAAACAAGCTAAATAAAACATCTGCTCAGAGGTTTGGGTTCTTAGATTGCAACTTCTGCATAAATCTCCCCACTGAGTAGAGAAAAGCTCCTTGCAGATGGGCCCAGGCGGGACCCTCACCCCACAGCCCTCCAGATGCTGAGGATTTGTGAGCACCCAAAACCCTCCTTTCTTAGGCTCACAGCGCTTTCTTGAAGCCTCAGCAAACCCCAACACCAAAGGAAAAATATTTATAACCCAACCAGGCAGCGCTTAAAAGATCGAGGCGCATGCAGAGCGCTGAAATCACTGGGACATTGTTCCGGCTCCTCTCTGCTGCAGGGTCAAATGCTTCCCTTTCAATGATCACTCTCCTCTCGGTTTGCACCGCGAGTCCTACATAACGTTATTGACTGCAACAGGAATATGCATTTGCAAGCTCCGGGGCGGGGCCGTGCTGGCTCTGGGAGCAATGTTTCTGCGCTGTCTGGTTCCACCCACCCCTGGGACCACCCCCATTTCCGATGGGGCTCGGGGAAGCTCCAACAACTATCCAGCCATCGCTAATGTGACATCAGTAACAGCCTGATCTGTTGGATGCTTGCTGAGTTGTGGTTTTTGCACCAAGCACATTATCCACACGGCTGTCCCTTGGTACCCAGGGGAGATTGGTTCCAGGACCCTCAAGGATAAAAGAATCTAAGGATGGCCAAGTCTCTTACACAAAATGATGTCATTTTTGTATATAATCTAGTCACATCCTCCCAGATACGTTAAAGAATTTCTGGATTTCTTGTAATAAATGTTAAATGTTGTTGTACTGCATTATTTAGGGCCTAATAACAAGAAAAAAGTCTGTACATGATCAGTTCAAACACCAGTTTTCTTTTAGTATTTTCAGTTAGAAGTTGGTCAAATGGAGGACCCTGAACCCGCAGTTACTGAGGCTAACAGTTGTTGCTTTCTTTGCCCGGTTGGGGGGTGGGTACTGAGAATTAAACCCAGGAGTGCATTACCACTGAGGTCCCTCCCCAGCGCTTTTAATTTTTTTATGTTTTGTTTTGAGACATGGTCTCACTGAGTTACTGAGGCTGGCCTCAAACTTGTGATTCTCCTGCCTCAGCCTCCTGAGCTCCTAAGATTACAGGTGCGCACCACTGAGCCTTGGAAGCAGCATTTTACATATGCAGTGACTGGGGCAAAGAGAGGTCAAGCTCAAGGTCACATGGTTGGTGAGCAGCAGAGCAGGGAGGCTGGCCTGAGCCCTGGGCTGCGGCCTTGGTACCAGCCTGGTCCTCTCATGCCCCTCCAGACAGTTTCACTTGGGCTCTTCCAAGCAGCCTGGGCAAATGACATTTTTTTTTTTTTTTTTTTTTTTTCAGAAACTCCAGGTACTGCACGGCCTCAGTGGGTAGTCTGGGACACTGTCAGTACTTGTATGATGCACCTGCCATGTCCCCTGTGCTTGGGGACTGGGGAGGAGGTGCAGTGGCAGGCCACGTAATCTTCAGAAGCTTGCCAACCTCCAGCCCAGAGGTCACTCCCTGGGGTGTCCCAAGGCAGAGTCTCTCCAGAGCCTATGAAGTCCCCAGAGCCACTGTTTAATTTAATTTAATTTTTTTCACTTAGCCAATAGGTTAAGCATCTAATTCCAGCACATCTGTTTTAACCCCTTCACGCCCATCTGTGCCAGGCATCCTCTCACTTCCGCCTGCGCCCAGAGGCGGCTCCCAACCTGTTTCCATCTGGTCGAGGAGCTGAGCATGGTTTCTACAGTTTTAAATCATTGAGACACAAATCAAAAGAAGAATTCTTCATGACACTTGGAAAGTGTATGAAATTCCAATGTCAGTGTCCAGAGCTGTATGGAAACCCAGTGGGCCCTCGGATTCTGGGTCCCCCATCCGCCGACTCCTGCGGATCCCAAGCAGTGGTGGGGAAGGCCTGTGTCTGTCCTCAACAGAGGCAGAGGGTTTCCTTGACATTATTCCCTCAACAATGCAGTGCAAGGACTTTGTGCTGCGCTGGCACCGCACCAGGGATTACAAGGAAGCTGGAGATGACGGACAGTGTGCAGATGAGCAGAAACCAGTGCAAATCCTGCTTCGTTTTAAGTAAAACTCTTGAGCATTTGTGGATTTTGGCAACCAAGGGAGCCCTGGAACCAATCCTCCTTCCAAAGGACAACTGTCATCCATGGCTGTGTTTGCAAATAAAATGGAAGAACTGAGCAGCTGCAACCCAGACTGCGAGGCCCCCCAGTCCTGCCATTATTTACTCTTTGACCTTGACCAAGAAGAAGGCTGCTGACCCTTGACCCATACCAGGCAATTTTTAGAGGATTTTGTGAGTTTGGTATCTTGTTCGTTTCGTTTGCTTTTATTTTTCCTGCCATGGGGCTAAGGAGGCAGGGAGCAAGGAGGGAAGGAAGGAGGAGTCTGCCGTGGAGGGAACGCCACCCTCTAGAAGTTCCCAGAGAAGACAGTAATGGGACCTGAGGGCCATCGGGCTGAAATACAATGCAAAAGAATCCATGAACCCCAGACCACGGTAGCTCCGCAAGCCGCGATTCATTTCAACCAAACCAACTCGCACTAAACTAATGTTGTTAATTTGAAGTTTATTGGTTTTGCAATCTTATTGGTATTTAATTTGGAAATTTGTTTTAATTTTATAGCTGAATAGTGCTAAAAGCATAAGGATTTTATACCTAAGTTTTATGTTTGCACATATTAAGTAACATTATGATAAAAATAATGTAAGTCAACACTTATTGCAATTCTACCCCATCGTTACTTACATTTAAGCAGGAAAAAGTGTGTAAGAAATGCCACTTACATCAGACCTTCAAATCACTGGGACCTGCTGCAAGCCACCACCTGCCTCCCGAGTAGAAAATGCAATCTGTTATTTGGGGGGTGCCCCCAAGTCTGGGAGGAGGACTTGTTAAGCAAGGACCTTAAGCTTAAGTTGGGACCATGTTCTCTGATGGGAAGAATGATCTTTGTAATATCACCTCCCTATGGTTTGGATAAGCGTCTACCACAAGTCCGTGTGCTGAAGGGGAGGTGCTGGAACCTTTAGGAGGTGGGGCCTAGTGGGAGGAAGTTAGGTCACTGAGGGGGTGCCTTTGAAGGGGCTATTAGGACCCCAGCGTCTTCTTCTCCTTTTACTTCCTGGCTGCCTTGAGGTGAACACAACCCCTCTGCCACTTATTCCCACCATATGGCTGCCTCACAAGAGACCCAGAAGCCACAGGCCAACCTACCATGAACTGAAACCTCTGAAACTGTGAGCCAAAATAAACCTTTTCTCATTATAAGTTGATTTATCTCAGGTATTTTGTTACAGTAATGGAAAAATAAATAACACACTTCTTCATCTACACTGCATCGATGTGTGGTGGTCCATCCACCCTTCAGGCTTTGCTGCTCAAAGTCACTCAGAAGTGCCCCTCACTCAGTTCTTGCCCTCAAGAACACCTGCTCAACCCTCCCCTTCTTCCATTCTCCTTCTGGGCAATGAAGCCACAGTTTTCCTCAACGGACCTTTGGAAAAAGCAAAATGCTGGCTTGACTTTCCAGTCTGAGTGGAGCTCTGGGCTGTTCTAGCAGCTCACCTTATTATAACTGTATTCAATGTTTTACGTATTTTTTTAACTTTTACTGAGAAGTTTTACACAGGTGCACAGAATTGATATGAAGAAAGTGCTTAACCATTATCAGTATTTCAGTTATTGCTGAATAACAAATCCCACTGAATGAAATGCCTTTGGTTCCCTCACCTACAGCTGCTCAGGACTGGCAGGGAGGGCTTGTCTCTGCTGCCTGTGGAACTGGCTGAAGCAGTTCCACTGGGCTGGAGGGTCTCTTTCAGGGTGGCTCCTTCTTTGTTGGTGGTAGAACATGGCCTAGCATGTGAGAGGCCCTGGGTTCAGTCTCCAGCACTGAGAGGAATGGACAGCTCACTCTCACGGCTGGCAAATTGGTGCTGTCCATCACTTGAACCCTGCCGGCAGGGGCTTGCTCTCTTTGGGCTTGGCTCCCTCTAGTCTCTTTGTTTGGGTCTCACAGTTTATGGTGACCTCAGAGCAGCCAGATGGTTTACATGATAGCTGGAATCTTCCAGAACAAGTATTCCAGGAAGCAAGGTGGAGGTTGTATTGCCTTTCACGACCTAGCACTGACGTCACAGAGTGTCACTTTCTGTCTTAGTCCATTTGCTATTGCTATAACTAAATACTTGAGGCTTGAAACTTTATAAAGAAAGTTATGGAAAGTTATGGAGCTGCAAGAATGTGACTCCAGCATCCATTAGCTCTGGTGAGGGCCATGCAGTACATGGTATCACAGGTTGGAAACGTGTGAGTTCAAAGTGGGCACATTGGTAAGGGCCAAAACACCAGGAGCATCCTTACCTTGTAACCTGCTTTGGTAGTTAATCCAGTTCCAAGAGCCCTATTAAGGAATCCAACCCAATCTCAGAGAAGACATCAATCCCATTCATGAGGTTGGAGACCCACGATCTAATTATCTTTTAGAGGTCCCATCACCTCCCAATACTGATACATCAGGAATCCAGTTCCGCCATGATTTTTTGTTGGGGACCAGCCATATCCAAACCACAGCTCCCACTACACACTGGTGGTTGATATGGGAACCAACACCCCTCTTTCATAGGCAGGGGTTTAGACTCCATCTCTTAGTGCTGAGATTCTAAGACAGCCCATGGAAGATATTATGGTCTGCATCTTTGGAAAAATACAATCAGTCACAATCAAAGTTAGTGGAGGACTGTGCCTCTACCCGGGGAAGTAGCCCACTGCACGTTTGCCCCTGGGACGAGTGACTGCAGCTCTCCACGCCTGTCTCCTCCACTTAAGTAGGGCAGATGAGTGTCACCTCAGAGTGAAGCCAAGATCATCAGATGAGAAATATATAAAATTAGCCTGATCCCTTGTGCATAGATCCGTCATCCCTGGGTGTCCAGGAGGGCCCAGGACCCCCACGGACACCATAGTCTGCAGAGTCTCGAGTTCCTTTTATAAAGTGGCCGGTGTGTGCATATGACTCCCACAGCCTCCTGCCCACCTCCGACCCCCTGTGGATGAGTTAGAATGGAGTGCTGAGTGAGGAGCACTCCATTACTCTCTCCTGTTTATGGAATAAAGACAAGAAGGAAGTTCTTCCATGTTCACTGGAGACGTGATTTTTTTAAATGTTGGTTGGCTGATTGAAACTGCTTGTGGAACCTGCGGATGAGCCGGCTCGGCATCATTTAGCAATGTTCATTTCTTTCCCTCTCCCCTTCTTCATCGCAGCCAGCCTGGAGGGACTCAAAACGACACTCCTCTTGGCCACAGCCTTGGTAGCATTTTCCCCTAGGAGTGACACCCGCGTATTCACAAACTCGCAGGTTTCACGCCGACTGAGGCTCACATGTTGCTGGTCGGGGAGACTCTGGCTTCCAGAGCCTGCAGCTGCTGCCTGGGGAGAGCCCAGTGGGGTCTCTCGCCAGCCCTGGGTCATGGGGTGGGGGATCTGGACCTCCTCTGCTGGAGCTGATGGAAGCGGGAGGCCCACCATATGTCTCCCAGAAGGGCGTCGGACTCCTCGCCTCGGTCCCAGCTCCCCTGAGATTTTCCTGAAAGCCCTTCCGGCTCGCCCAGTTGGGAGTGTTAGCACATCAGATCCCATGCTTTGGTGAAAAATGTAAACACAGACCTGATTTTTCATTTTAAATGAAGCCAAGCATATTGCTCCCAGCAGATGCCGAGTGACTCAATCTGTCCTCTCGGTTTTGAAGGGAACTGAAGAACAGCATGGTAAAATAAAGCAAACAGCACATTTATTGGTTGATAAAATGCTGTTTTAGTCTACCCTGGCATTATATGGTGATTGCTATGCAGCGAACATCTGTTATTAAATCCAGACTTCTGTTGCCTGGATACATTGAGTCAAAAGCTGGAGCCGATGAGAAAATCCATTTATGTGTCTGTTGTGTGTGAGTGTCAGCGCTCACACGACACCTTTGTCCTCATTCTGACCGTGTCTTTTTAGTATGGGATGTCTCACTTGTTAATTCTGACTTGGGGGCAATACTGTTTGCGTTTGATTAAAATGGGTTGAAGAAACAAAGAAACAGCCTTCTTTCAGGTCCTCTAATTTTGCTGATTATTTTGAGAGATGCCCTGGTGAATTTGGAAAGAGCAGGACTTTCTGCAAGAGTTTGCACCCTTGGTCCAGTCCTGCCCATCTGAGGGGCTTGGGCCATGTGTCGGAGCTGGGCACAGGCCCAGGCCCAGGAGCAGGCATGTCCCATGAAGTATCATTTACAACAGGAAAAGGCAAAGTCACCCAAATGCACAACAAGAGCTTTATTTGCATTGGCTACAAAGGTTGCTTCGTAGGACAACTTATTTACTCACCCGCTCTGTCTCTAATTGGCACATGATGATTGTACATATGTGTGGTGCGCACGGGGATGATTGTATGCAATGTACGATGATCTGATCGGGCACTCACCATTTCAGTCTCTCAAACATGCATCATCTTTTTTTGCTGGGAAACTTCAAACTCTCTCTTCTGTTCTTTATAAAATACACGGTAATAAACCAGAGTGTCCCTGGTGCCGTGGGTCACCAGACTTAGTCCTCCAGATGTGCTTCAGTAGCTGTCCTCTGACCCCCTCATTCCCGCCGTGGCCTGGATCTACTCTGTTTCTCCTAAGCCAACGTCTTTTCCTCCACATGTGCCTGAGGACATTCAGTGCTCATCTTCCGGTGCCTGGCTTATTTCCTCCAGTTCCACACACATCGCCACAAATGGCAGGTTTTATTATTTATTTTTTAAAATGTTTATTTGTCCTCAGTTATGCAAGACAATAGCACGTATTCTGACATCTCCTACATACGTGAGCATAACTTCCCATAGAGTTCATTATTTATTATGACTGAGTAATATTCCATCATGCCCCACATTTCCTGTCCCCAGCCCCCTACTGATGGTCTTCAAATGGTTTATGGACTCGTGTTATCCTAAAATGTTTCCGTGAACAAGTGTGCACGAGTGTGAATTCCTCTTTAGGACAGATGGCTGGACGTGGCATTGTTAGGACTCATTCTGTCAACAGACATGGTGTAAAGCTCACGGTGTGCTAGGAGGGCCCCCGTCCAGCACTGGGCCCCATGGCCAATGAAAGGCTCCACTTCCAGGGTGTCCACAGGGTGAGAACGGGGACTGAAGGGGGATGCTGAGAAGGGTCAGAGGACAGGGGGATGCTGGGTGGGGAGGACAGTGAAGGAGGTGGGCTTGGGAGCTCAAGGAAGGGCCTGGGAGGAGAGGAGGTTGGCTCTGTAGGGACCGAGTGGGGGCAGACATGGAGGCAGTGGACCTGGCCTGCGCAGCCCTGAGAGAGGCCTGTGGACCCCGAGTCCCCCTGTGACCCTCAGACACGCTATGCACGGGAGGAGGGAGAGGGAGAAGGTGCAGCTTGCCAGAGCCTGCTGAGAGGGACTCTTCAGGCAGGATGGAGACGACCACCCAGAGCAAGCAGTGGGATCCCCACCATGCACCAGTCTGAGCCCAGGCCCTGGACCCACAGGGCACACGCTCACTAAGGCATCTTCAAGGGGGAGGGCGTGGACCCCAGCAAGCAAGTTACAAACTGTGGGGTGCTACAGAGAAAATAAAGAGCTGGGGCATCTCCAGAGCTCCCGAGGGGAGGGTCTTGGAGCCAACAGATGGAACATTGAGGAGACAGCCATGGTGGGCTGGGAGACGGAATTCCAGGGGGAGGACAGCAGGGACCAAAATCCTGAGGCAGGCAGGAGGTAGGCACAGCTCAGGGACTGACCAAGTGGAGTGTGGGGAGCTGTTTTAAAAATGGCCAGAGTGGCATTTCGGCCGTGATTGTCACTGTCATACTGTGTAGTGAGCCAGCCCAGAGCTCAGCACAGGACAAGCGGCCAATTCTCTCTGGACCTGTCCTTTTCCACCCATGGTCACTGTGTCCCTGTACACAGCTTATCTGGTCTTAAAGCCACAGCACTCAGAAGGCACTGGGGAGGTGAGGGCTGGGCCTATAACTGACCGCGCTGGCGGAAACCCCAGTGAGCCTGGGAAACCGGCTGGGGGCGTCTCTCGCGGCATCCTACACCTCAGCCCAGGGAGTTTGATTCAGCAGGCCTGGGAAGGCCCCGGAACCCTGTATCTTAAAAGTCACCCCAAGCAGCACTCAGAAGGCTAAGGCAGAAGGATCATGAGTTCAAAGCCAGCCTCGGTAACTTAGCAAGGCCCTGAGTAACTTAGCCAGACCCTGTCGAAAAATGAAATATAAAAAGGACTGGGGATGTGAGGTGTGGCTCACGGTTAAGTGCCCCGGGTTCTATCCCCAATAACATAAAAAAAAAATCACCCCAAGTAGTTACAATGAAGGTGGTCGATGGGAGACACTTGGAGACCCAGTACTGAAAAATTCTCTGAAGTCAGCCCCAGGCAGCCCAGACATATGGTCCTACCTTTTGCTTTCAGGTTAAACAGAAGGTGGCCTTAGATCCCACTAGCTGCCAATGTCACCAAGAGCTCGGAGTTTTAGCATCACACACATCCCTACGCTGTGACAGCATCTTGCTGGCACCGCTGGAAATCATGAACTATCGGTGTCTCCTGGGTCTAACAAGCCTCCCTTGGGAATCTGCTCCCCACCAAGTGCTGCTGGATCCCGTGGCATTGCGGAGTGAAGCCAGAGGTTTCTCAAACAGCCCCAGGAGATCCCTGGGGACCCAGAGACTCCTTATCTGCAGCTCAGAGCCAGATTTGGCTCTGCTAGGAGGCGGGAAAACCTGCTGGGCCGGGCTTAGCGCGGCTCAGGAGGAATCAGGCAGGCTCCCGCCTTTCTCTGGGCCCTGTGCATCTGCTCTGATCCCTGCCTGAGGAGGGAGGGCTCCGCAAGCTCATTACCAGCTTACAGACTCTGCCCTGAGTCAGCTCCTAAACACCCTGGGATGAACAGCCTTAAATGAGAAAGAATAAAAATAAAAATAAAATAATGAGTTTCTTGCACAGTTCATAGATCCACCAGACTAGGGTTCAGCCTTCTCTGCTCTAGATTTGACTCTCTGTCTTTAAGGAAGAATGGCTCCCAATCCTGTCCATTAATCCCTTGGATGGCCTAACCCCCGCTCCTGGCCACTACCCACTGGTCCGTGTCCCACTTTAGAAAGGTCAAAATGACCCCCAGAATCTGTGCCTCCTTAGAAATGCTGGAGGGCCGATCCCTCAGAGTGTATTAACAGGACTGCTGTCTCCAGACGGTCCAGGAGCTGACAGCTTCCGTCAGCTGAGCACATGCCCGCACCAGCCCTGCCCCTCACAATGAGCCCCGACACAGGGATTGTCGTCACCCATTTCCAGATGAAGCAGTGCAGGTTCTGAGAAATCCCTTGGACAGCTTCACACAGAGTCCAGGTTCAGACCCAAATCACTTCGTTCCAGGCCCCAGAGTCACCTCCCAGTCTCCTACGTAGACTGTCCTGAGCAGACCAAACCTCAACAGCCCTGTTTAGGTTGGATGTGGACATGATCAGCCCTGGGCACACCCAGGGCATGATATGTAGAATCGCGTCACACAAGGAATGGGTGGAGGATGGGCAGGAAGGAAAGGTAGGCTTGTAGCAGGAGCGAAGCAGAAATGCAGACGCCCAGAGGCTAAAGCTCATCTCAGACCCGATCTATCAAGGGACATGAAGGATCACATGTCCCTCAACGGGTACAAGAGTTCCAATGAGGTCAATCCAGGCCAGCATGCGAGAGAAAAGCTTTCAAATACTCAGAAGTGTCCAAACAACAGCTGGGCTACTTGGGAAGTAGTGATCTCCCTCCCATGGGAAGTGTGCAAGCAGAGACTGGGCCACTTCCTGTTGGGAAAGGCATGGAGGGTCTCAAGTCCCAGATCCAGATGAGTCAAATCACCTTTGAGGTACTTTCCCATCCAGCAAGGGCAGCTCGATTCCTGTGCCCTGGCCATGGTTCCCTAACTAGCTGCTTGTCCAAAGGGTTCTGAGGCTGCGTCTGTGAGTCCTTCATGATGGCCACTTTGGACACAGGTGGGGAAGTGACAACCGACATTCCAAAGATGTGTCCTCCCTGAGCTAGTCCATCTCAGGGACTTTCTGGGTGCGCAAACTGAGCTCTGTCGACACGACATTAATATTGCAGAAGAGATGACAATGTGAAATAAGGGCCACCCCATCTATAAAAGCAATTCCAGAATCCTCAAACCCGAATATGGAATGCAAAAGATGTCCCTGTCAGCTTAAGCCCCAGCACTGTAGGGCAGATGACAGGACCTGTGTATGGTTGAAATAACAGCTCAAGGCCAGGATGGCATGTGACTCCACCACTTACTTGTTGAGTGGCATGAGCAGCAGCTTCTCCAAGATCCTTCTGCTGGTCTGTGAGGCAGAGATAGCGCTTTCCCTCATAAGGCTGCCATGAGAAAGAAAGAAAGTCCTCAGTGTGAATTCATTCTCAGCAGTTGCTCACTAAATCGCACCTACCCCTCCTCTGTGTGTTGGAACTCTTCCATGCTGATAAAGGGTTAGCAGCAATGCCACCCAGAAGCTACTAGGGCACACATAAGTCTCCAACCCCAGACCATTGGTGCAAGGCCAATTTTTGGAGTTTCTTGTTCTTAAAGAAACCCAGGGATCTGCTTTCTAACTGGCCTGGAAGAGGAAGGCCAGAAAAGCTAAGGGTGACTTCCTCCCTCCACAGCATGGCTCTCCTTCCAGTCCCCTCTCATGGGGACTCCAACAGCCACACTCAAGGGTCCTAAAAGTGGGAGAGGAGCCAGTGGCAGTGCATGTTGGGAGAGCTTGCTGAGAACTTGATGTGAAGGGTTGCACATTTTCTTGAATTACGGGGGAGCAAGCTGCCTCCCCAGCCTGCTGTGCCCCGATTTCTCAAAGCACAAAGCATTTCTTGAAGACCATGTAATATACGGATTAACCGTATTTGACAACAGAGCTACAGAACCAGTCATTCATATGTCTTTGTAACTACTGAGATGTTCCCACACAAGAAAAATAAAAGTTCCAGGGTCCTGCTGCTGGGAGGGATGGCAGTGCCCTTGGCGAGGGGGCTCGAGGTGCAGAGGAGGCTCCTGGAATCCTGCCATCCCAGGCCATGCTGCAATGATGTCGAGGTTCCCTTTCCCACCCCCCTAAAGACCAGCAGCATCAGGGTCCTCACCACCCACCTTCCCTGGTTGGGGAGGGGAATGTAGCCTGAGGACAGAGTGGCCCGCCTCCTCATCTGTTCTTCAAAATCCATTGTTTGGGGCACTGAATGTTCTTGGGACTCAGGCTCTTGAGGCTCAATCCACTGAAAACCTTTTCTCGGCTTCCCTATCGCATCACCCCATCCATCCCTGCGGCAGCCCATGCTGCTGAGCCAGTGGGGGAAGGGCAGCAATAAAGATACCAAAATATCCCCCTGCAGTGGGCACCAGCTCCAGTCCCCAGCCAGGGGTGGGGGATGAGTGTCCCTTTTAACATTGGGGGTCTGGATGCTCAGGACATTTGCCTCCTCAGGTCATGCAGAGGCAAGGGAAGCTGCTGGAACTGAGCTGGGCCTCTCGTTTGCCTGACTCAGGGATGTGGATGGTAGCACCTCAGTGATGAATAGAGGCTGCCTGGGGAGTGGCTCAGAGAACCCTTCTGAGGCTTCATCTGGAGTGCTGTGATCCACTCATGATGTCTGCCAGGGCACTGGACCAGGAATCTGAGCACCGTTTGTCACGCAGATAAATGAACGACAGGGCCAACTACTCCTCCAACGCTACATTTAGAGAGGGGCTTTGACGCAGGAACTGAGAGAGGCTGCTGGGCCCATTCACAGGGGTCTCAGGGCCAGGCTGGACATTAGAGCTAAGAGCCACAGGGGACATTGGGACCAGAATGTGGAGAAGCTTCAAATGCCAAACCCATAAGTCTGTGACTCCAGAAAGGTTTGGGCTCAAGGGACTAAAATAAGAAAAGCCCCATTTGACAGGGACGAGTAGAGTCGAGGAGACTGAAGGACCCGTGGGAATGGCGTGCTGCCATCCACGTGAGGTGTGGGGAGAGGCAGGTCATGGTGACAAGGACAGGGAGACATGGAGGGACAGCTCACAGGAGCTGCGCTCTGCAGAGGGGCTCTCTTCTCCAGTGACTCATGCTCCCTCCTTCCCAGCTGAATTTCAGTTTTATTTTCAGCCTCAATCAGTGGTAATAGAAATCCGGGTGCCGCCGGCCCTCGCTCCACATCCGTCTCCGCAGCTCCCGAGTCACACGTCCCCCGCCTCCCGAAGAGCAGAACCCATGGCCACCGCAGAGCAGGGTGGCCTCCTAGGGCTGCTGCCAGCCTCTGCTGGCCCCATTTACCCAGGGTTCTCAGGGTAGGCCCTGGCTTGACCCTCCACAAGCAGGGGCTGCTGCAGCCCTCTAGGTGGTCAGGACTGGTGACTCTGTGTCTTGCAGGTAAGAAAATGAAGACTCAGAGAGGCCAGTGGCTGGCCCGAGGCCACACAGACAGTAGGTGCAAGTCCAGAATCAGAGTTAGGCGTCCAGGGCTCCCCGCTCCCTGCTTCTCAGGCAAGAGTGTGCTCAGACAGCACCCCACCCCGTGACCCCTCACTCTTCAGAGGGGAGTCTGAGGACCAGGGAGGGGATGCCCTGTGTCCAAGGCCACCAGTGAGTTACAGGATGAGCCGGGACTTGAACCCTCAGTGGGAGATGCGGGAGCACCAGAACCTACTGCTTGCGGTTTGCCAACCTTTTCTGGCACATTCTACCCTATTTTCACCCCTGGGTGTTGAGCAGATACACCCTGGCACCTGATCTAGTCCCAGCCTCTTGGCCCCACGGCCCCCCACCCCCTCGGTTGGTGGGGAGGTTCAGTTCCACCCGCTGCTTCCTGCTGGCCTGCTGCAGGCCCCTGCCAGCCTCCCAGCCCCCGCCTCTCAGCCGCTGCAGAGACGGTCCTGTTATTACTGAAGCAATCAGTGCGCCCAGTGGCATCTAGAACTCAGCTCGTAATAGCCCAGTGAATAGCGGGAATTAGAGCCGAATGCGCTCACTGCAAATATTCCTCCCAGGGCAGACGGGGCCACTCGGTGAGTGGCTCATGGCAGGTGCTCACGTGGCCTGCTGCGCTCCTCTCCAGAGCAGGGCTGTGTCGGAGGGCTCTCTGTGCCTGCACCCTGGCCCCCACCCTGCTGGGGGAGCCAGCCGTTCTGGGTCTCCTCTTGCGCCTCTCAAGTGCGCAGCTTGACCCTGTTGCTGGCGAGGCTGGGGAGTGCAAGGCTGACCCTCTGCCGCCGCCCCGGCCCTCCCTCTCACTGTTGGCAAGCAGGGCAGTGCGTGGGAGCCCCAGGGCCTCCTCTGTGAAGTGGGTGGCCAAGTGGGGTTCCTGGGCGTCATGGGAACTAAAGGTGGTCATGATGCAGAGTGTGTGGCACGGTGCTCGGTACACAGGAAGTGTTCCATAAACAACGGCCATTCCCGTGGCTTCCCTTCCGTAACCTCCGAGTGTGTGACCGGCCTCTGCAGTTCACCCACCAAGGCCACCTGCACAGACTGGTGGACGTAGATGCTGCAGGCTGGTGCTGGGGCTAAGCTGGTGGAGATGACGATGGAGAGCAGGTGGGGGAGGCAGGAGACGGGCGACAATGTAGCAGCTAGCGGCTCTTAGAAATCACAGACGCAGTTCGTCACAGCAGAAACTGAATTACCTTTGGAGTCA
>JAJEJO010002139.1:131709-238310 GCA_020662805.1 Glaucomys volans
CCCACCAGGGCATTAGCACCCTTATTAGGTTAAGGCTCTGGTAACTTAGTCACCTCACCTCTGAACTTCCTTGCGTTGTCTCACACATGAGCTCTTAAGGGACACCTCTCCCTCTTTACCTCCTGCAGCTCAGGAAACCTCTGGGGCAGGTGTCCACCCTGCCTGGGGGCAGCATTCACTGTTAGTGGCTTCCCAGGCAGACCTGGGTCTGATGGGGGCTGTGTCCAGGGCAGCTCTGGGGGGCTCACCTCTTCTCCCCTCACAGTAGAATGGGGATGAGCCTCCACCACACCCAGGCCCAGTCCACCCTCTCCTCTCTGTCCCTGCCCCACCTCGGGGCTCTGCTCCTCCACATCCTGGGTACTCAGGACCACAGGGGGTCCGGGAGCCCCTCTGGCCCCAATCTATCCCATGATCTCGTAGCCCTGTTCCCTCTTCCTGCTTTTCTCAGAATTTCCCAGTTGTGATTTCTGTGAAGGATGGGGACAGAACTGGACATGCCAGCCTGTCTCTATTTTTTTTATTTTGATAAAATACACATAACATAAAATACTCTATGCCCACTACAGATGGTCCCTGACTTGGGACTGTCCACCTTCAGGACGGTGTGGAAGCTCCCCTGCAGGACCGCGCCGTTGATCACTTGCGGTACAGTATCGAGTTGATCCTGTGACGTATTCTGCACCTTCCTATAAAAGAGGCTTTGGGTCCGATGATTGCCGGGCTGCTCCGGGCGTGTTCCAGGCAGGCTGGGCTACGCCAGGACGCTCGGGAGTTTGGGTGTATTGAACGCATTGGTTCAGCTCATGATATTTTCAACTTATGATGGGTTTATGGGCATGTAACCCCACCGAAAATCAAGGCATATCTGCATTTCAATGCGCAACGCAGTGGCATTAGCTACATTTGCAATGTCATGCACTTCACCACCACCTGGTTGCAGGACTTCATACCCTCAACAGAAGCCCTGTGCCCAGGAAGCAGTTATTCCACTCCTGACAACCTCCAGGCAGCCTTCTTGGTGATTTGCCTCTTCTAGATACTCCCTCTAAGGGATCACACATCCCTTGGCCTTCTGCGCTGGCTCTTTTCACTCAGCACACTGTATTCAAGGCTTAGCCTTGTCCTGGCATGTATCAGCACCTCATCTCTTTTTATGGCTGAATAATATTCCCCTGTGTGTGTGCCGCCTGGTTTATCCATCCATCAGTGATGGCCACGGGGGTTGTTTCCCTCCTTGGGTTATTGAGACTAGTGATGCTGTAAACATTCACATACAAGGTTTTGTTTGAACACCTGTCTTCAGGAGTGGGGCTGCTGGGTCATACAGGGACTCTGAGTCACTTACTGAACCGCCTCAGACTGTTCTCCACAGCAGCCATGCTGTTACATCTCACGACCATGGGAGTGTTCCGCTCCCCCACGTCCTCCAAAACTGGGGTTTCCTTGTCGTGTGGCCATCCTACTGCCAGTGACCCCCACCAGGCAGCAGTCTCTTGACAGTCTATAAAATGATCAAATGACGGACAGCCTTTGGTGGCCAATCAGCTCAGCCAGGAACAGGAGGGTGGGAGGAGCCTGGAGCTCCAGGTCCCTGAACTTGTCTGTTTCAAAAGCTGCTGGGTAGAGGGTTGGAGGCCCCGGCCTGCAAGCCATGGGCCATGGCCAGCGCGTGTGCCTGACCCCATTTTGGTCCTCATGACAGAACTTATTAAACTCAGTGCTGTGACCCCGCCAGCCTGTGTCCGTGAAGCCACCCTCACAGCCACGCCCCAGAGCCCCAGCCTCGCTCCTCTGGCTCTTTGCAAACCTCGGCCACAGATGCTGTGTGGACTGTCTCTTTCTTCTGCCACTCTGTCCCCTCCGCGGGAGCTTGGCTTGGTCCACGACACCGCTCCTTCCCTCCAGGCAGGCCCTGCGCTGGGCCAGATGCCCCTGTTGCCCACACTCTGCTGCCCGGCCTGGGCTCAGGCGCTCTCCCGCCCAGCGGCTCTGTGAACTCCTTTCCCAGGATGTACCCCACCTCCTCTTGCAGAACCTTCTGGAAGGGTGACCTCCAGCTCACTGACATGCCCAGTTGTGGCAGAATCCCAGCTGCCCTGCCTCTGCTGGCCCCTAATGCCCGAGGGCGGCTCTGGCCTCAGACTGCCCTGGTGTGGATCCAGCTGCCAGCCACCATGCTCGGCTCCTTTCCAGCCCCGAGCCCCCGTTTGTTGTGGTGACATGGGGTGACAATGACAATTCCCATTCCCCAGAGCAATGGTGAGAAATTAACAAGCTGATTCCTGCAAAGTCTGAGAGAAGCACCTGCCCACAGGAAGTGCCTGCCGAATCCGGGCATCATCTCTGGAGTGGTGATGGCAGACGGGCAGCCCTGCGTCTGTCCGAATCTGCAGCCCTCGCTCTTTCCGCTCATGTGCGGGGGATCGGGCCTCCTGGGCTCCGTTGCCAGAGCGCTGTTCTGTTTGCCTGAGCAGACTGTGCAGACAGGGTGGCAATGGCCAGCTGGCCAAGGACACTCGGGTCATGGGGAGGCTATGTGGGGATGAGTGAGGGCCTCAGTAGAGGGGCAGGAACACAGGACCCGACTGTGGAGCCTGCCAGCCCCGTGACGCCCCGGGAGAAGGCCTCTCCTCTCCTTCCCAAAAGGCTTAAGCAAAATCTGCAGGGATGATGGAAACCCGTGGAACTGAATTTGGTTGGGGGTGCGCTCATCTCTCGTGGCTGCTGTAACATGTGACCACATGCTAAGTGGACTCGAAGCAACAGAGATTGGCTCTAGGAATCCCAAGCCAGTCCGGTGGGCCGAACCCAGGCGCCAGCAGTCTGCACCGCACTCGAGGCAGCGGGGCTCTGGGTTCCTCTTCTTCCTGTCTCTGGCGGTTGCCGCATTCCTTGGCTTCTGGCCACATCAGGCCAATTCCTGCCTCCATGGTCACGTCCCCTTCTCTTCCTCTCTCTCAAATCTCTCTCTGCTCCCCTCTTACAAGGACTCTTGTGACGCCCATGAGGCCCATCTGGAGAATCCAGGAGAATCTCTCCATTTCACGATGCTTAACGCAATCGCATCTGGGAATTCGCCCCACATGAAGAGCATTCCCTGGCTGCCAGGGTGTCTTCCAGGCCCCTATCCAGCCTGTTGTATGGAAAATGCAATGAAGGACAGAGATTGGCCTCAAGGTGGGGGCGGGCTGGCTGGAGGGAAGGGCCTTGTCCTGCTCGGGCTACGCCCAAGATGGCACTGTCACTAGCAAACAGCAGGGCTGGCTCCACAGCCCAGGTCTCCTGACCCGACCCTGCAGCTCTGCCCCCACACGCCACCCCCTGTCTTTCTGGGTCTCCACAGCAATGGCCTCTGATTTGAGACCCTCTGGAAGGTTTCCTCCTCGAGACCTCTGCTTGCTTGAGCGGAGAGCCTTAGCCCATTCAGCAAGGCTGCGACCACGCCCAGTGCTGCAGGATGTATAAAGAAAAGGTTTCTCCGGCTCACCCTTCTGGTGGCTGGAAAGCTCAGTTGGTGCGGCACCAGTGTCCAGGCACCTTGGCTGCTGCAGCCTGGCAGCCCCTGAGACCCCGTGTGTCAGAAAGAGCTCAGGCGGGAGAGGAGGCAGAGAGCAAGCTCGGCATGGTGCCTGTCTTGTGGGCACCGGCAAGCTTTGAGGGACTGGACTGAGGCCAGGCTGGTCCAGGCAACCAGTCAGGTCTCAGGAGTCCTGCAAGTGGGTCAGCTTCCCATGGCACAATGGCCAGAGTCGCCGAAGCCAGGCACCAGCCGTCGTGTGATAGAGACTAGTGGTTTTGCTTATCCAAGCCTCAGCTTGCTCACCCACACGAGGGGGGGACATGCCTAACTGGACAGACTGGCTGTGAAGGCGAAGTTAATACAAAGATCAAATTGGGACATGCAACCTCACTCAGGAATGATGGCCACCGGCCATGCCACTCCTTCCACACTCCCTAAAGTCCTCCCTGCTAGAGGAAGTCCTGATGGATGGCAGGATCCCCGTGGAGGGAGGGAGGCTGCCAGGCCCTGTCTACCTGGATTCTGTGCTTTAACATCCTGACCTCCATCTCCAACAAGGGTGCTGCCTCCCCTGGGATGGGCCCTGTGCTGCCCCAGGGTCACACTCAGCGTAGGGAAGGGCCATCTACTCAGTGCTGTGTTGCTCACTGTGCATCCCCTACCCCCCAACCATGTACACCCCTCCTGGGGGCTTAGCTGCCTGCCTGCAGTTCCCCCACTTTCTGCCAGTCAAGTGGGGAGCAGCAGAGAGTCATGGAGCCACAGGGCCATTGAGTCACCTTTGTCCTGACAATAGCCACAATAATGGCCGGCACTGCGGAGCCCCCTGCCCAGCACCACGCTGAGCCCGGCACCGTGCCTTGTCTGAAGCAGAGTTCCCAGAGGGCTCACAAAATTGGACCAACCGTTCACGGAAGATGACTCTGATCCCTGGAGTGCGAACGTGCCTCGTGCCGACCCAACTCCACCACCGAGAACCTCGCCATCGGGTGCACTGTTTGCTGAGTTCCCTGTGGGGGAGGTCATTTCACAGATTCGGGGTGATGTACAAATTCTTTTGAAATACTAGCTTGCCACTTATTTAAATGAGAAAATTGTGATAATAAAAGAAATTTAAAAGGAAGCTGGGCATAAAGTTAAAATGGAGTGTGCAATGAACTTTCACCGGAGTGGCTGATGATGCAGGGCTGAGCTTCCTGGCTGTCCCTGAAAAAGGAAGCAAGATCTGTTGGCAAATCTCTAGAGCAGTGCTTCTTAGTATGAGATCCCCATGCCGGCAGCAGGGGCCGAGACCCAGGCATCTGTGTTTTAAGGAGCCTGCTGGTGAGGGGACAGCAATGCATTCTCAAGGGTGGGAACCCCTTATCTTAGCATGAAACACACCAGCCTCTAACGCTGACAGGGACCAGAAGTGCTTCATGATGGAGCAAGTTATCACTTTGCCTACACCCCTGTGCAAACACCGTCAAGCCCTCCGTAGGTCTGCTTCTTCCGTTTTCTCTCAGCCAAGCCTACAGAGCCATCGAGGCACAGCTAAGGAAAGCCACTCCAGTGCCCCCACAACCCCGCCAAGATGCACAGCATCTGCTCCAGGCTCCCGTGCATTTCTGAGTGGTGGCCAGTCTGGATAATATTCTGCACGGCCATTGGAGCCATGACTCTGGGGCCAGGCTGACCTGAATTTTAAAGCTGGCTGCGCCTCTCAGTGACTGAGTATCCTGGGCCAATTTCCTTTGTTCTCTCTGTCTGCTTCGGTTTCTCCATGTGCAAAATAGAAGGAACTATTCTCCTTAATCCACAGAGTCATAAAAATTCAGAGGGCTCATGGACCATGTGCCTAGTGTGGCCACTAGTGTGCTGGTGAGTCCTGAGTCAAAGGCCCTGTGGTTACACACGGGCAGTGTGTTCCTACAAACGACCCTCGACCCACCGACCTGCAGGATTATTCTAGAGACACACTCACTCCAGTGCTCGCAGGGCCCTTCCATCTCTCAGCAGCTCTGCAGCGGAGCCGCCACTGCCCGTTTTCCGCATCAGGAAACCCAGGCCCCCGGAATGAGCTGACTTTTCTTAGCTGTCAAAGCTGGATTCAGTCCCAGGTCTCCTGGCTGACAATTCAACTTGGATTCATCACCATTGCCTGAGGGTCTTTGAGCTTCTCTGTCAGGTTTCCAGGTCGGTCACCAGTGACTCTGGAAAAGGTGATGCCCAGCCCAGCCGGACAGGGGGAGGGCCAGCCTTCAGGATCAGTGCAAGAGAGGCCGCCCAGCTCTTCTGCTGCACGCCCTGTTTGCAGTAATGGACGTCCAGGCTGCAGGAGGCACCTGACCTGTCCCAGCCCCTGGTTAGGGCTCAGCAAAGCGGGTCCGAGGCTCATTTCTCATCCCCATGTTTCAGGTCATCTCTAAAAGGTGAGGCTAATTCCCATGAGAATCACGGCACTGCCCAGTATGGCAAGAACCCAAGGGGCAGAGCGGAGAGCTCAGGACCAGCTGCTCAGCACAGGGAGCTCTCAGAGGACATGGAATCGCCCACAGCGGGGCAGGAAGGCACCACTCACACCCACCCAAGGTCAAAGACACCAAAACCCTCCATCTGTCCAGCCTCCTTTCTCCTGGAGTCCGTGGCCAGTGCCTCCCGCGACCCTGGTACACCTACTTCCCAAGCCCACTCACCCTGCCTTCGGGGAGCCCTTCCTGGCCCAACTATACCATCAGGCCTGGCTTCCCACTCACATGGGTCTCAGCAAAGCACATGGCTACACAGGAGGCATTGGGGCCAGAGAGGGCGGGGAAAGGGAGAAGGGCAGCCCTGCCCGCAGGGTCCTTGGGGACACGATGGCGCATCCATTCACCCACTGTGTCTTTGTGGAACGTGTGCCAGCTCTGTCACAGCTGCTGGACGTGCCCCAGTGAGCAAAAGCGCCACTCCTCCCTCCCATTCTCACATTCCGGGGAACCAACCCCTGATGGGTCCACTAAGGTGTCCCGAGTGTCCACCCTGGCCAGGCTTGGACGGGCAGCAAAGACAGAGATGTCCCCAGCAGAGACTGCACTCTGTAAGCTCGTGGTCTAAGGGGAAGACAGACAGACAGACAGACACAGTTGCAGCAGGGCTGGGCAGAGGGACAGGAAGCATGCGCCAGGCTCAGGAAGCAGCTGGCCCAGTGGTCCCCAGAAGGGCCACTCCCCCTCCCCGTTTCCAGTCTCCCTCCCATCCACGTGCCCAGCTCTCAAGTGGCATTTGAAGAATGCCCAGCAAGCCCTCAACGGGCCCCTGCTGGCCTGGCATGAGAAATTAAGCACAATTAGCAGGACCAAGCCTGAGCCACCACGAAAGAAGCCCGTCCTCCCAGCCGAGCCCAGGTCGGCTCACAGTCCAGGAACCTCAGGAACATGGCGAGGGACAGCAGGCTGGAGACGGCGCTCCCAGGGTGAGCCCGAGGTCAGGGGTGGACGGCCCTCCCCCGAAATCGCTCCCACTTTCCCGAGTCTGAGGAGATGGAGTAAATTGGTCTAATGGAGTGGAGTCGTTGTCATGGTGGCAGGAGGAGAGCAGACTGATGGCCCGGCCCCACCTAACGACGTTAGGCCAGCTTCAGCAAGCGGCCGCGTGACTCGGGAACTCGCTCTGACCCACACTGCATCTTCCTTCAGATCATGGCCAGGCGCTCTGCCCTGCCCGCCCGGAGACCCACGCTTGACTCCCTCCCACCCCCAAGGTCCAGTTCAGAGAGGGTCCCGCCAGTCCTTCCTCCCCGGCTCTGGACGGGTCTGCCTCCCGGAGCTGAGTCCTGGTCCCATCCACTCTTCAGACTGCAGGGGTTTCTCCAGAGCCCACACCCCTCCCCAGCTGAAGATGGCTCCCAGAGCTGCCCTGCCTTCTCACATGGAGTGACCATGGTGTCTGACCCCTGGGGACCCAACGCCCTTCCTTCCCGTCCCCACCTGGCACGTGACTGCCCTTCCCTTGCCCCCACCCCACTGCCACTGAGTTAGCGTCCATCACTACTACCCTGTCCCCCTGTCCCTCCAGTCTGTGGGTGTGTGGCTCACCCAGTACGACTTTGCTCCTCTCCCAAGTCACAGTAATATTTTAAAAATCAGGCAAAATGTTCATTGAGCACTTATTAACAGATGTGATCTGAGGACTTTCCATCCACTGATTCATTTAATTTCTCAATTTCATTTAATTTCACCATTTGGTTAGATACTCTTAATATTTCCCATTTTGAAAGACTGAGCAACTGAGGCAGGAAAAAACTAACTACCACCCAGCTACCCAGCTCATCAATGAGGGAGCCACACATAGATCCCCAGGGAGATGGGAGGGGATGAACGGAGCAGAGAAATAAAGAAGAGAAAGGAAGAGAGAGAGAGAGGAGGAGCTAGAAATGAACCCCGTTACTGTGGGTCATTAGAACTGGGGACTATTTGTTCCTGCAGCAGATCGCAGCTTGCCCATACTAATAAAACGAAGAACCAGACTTGTGAAGTCGTAAGTCAGGACACGCTGCAAGAAGGTCCTGGCAGGCCAGGAGGCACCACAGAGGACTTCCCCAGAACTCTGTCCATCCAGCAGCTGCTCATTTCCTGTGGGGCTGGTTCTCTGCAGCACTAGAGGCTCCAGCCTGGACGGAGGATGCCCAGGAAACATCCCCCAGCTCTGGCTACACACCAGACAGGTGGCGAATGGAAATGTCCTGCTCCTGAGTAATCACCAGCGGGTCCCTGGAAACCCAGCGGCTGAGCCTGAGTCCCTTGGGAGGCACGGTTCACTGGGCTGTGTCACGGAAGCCATGGGGGCAGCTGGCTGGCTGGGAAAGACTCAATCCCGGGAGTCGCCCCATCTTTTTTCCAAAATTGCACAGCCGAGAGGAAAGCTGGAGTCCTCGGGTGTGGGGGCCATTGAGCGAGTCCTCTGGGCGCACGGGGAGAAGAGGGGCAGTGATCCACCCAGCCCGTCTGGAGGAAGTCCAAGCTTTCTGAAGCCTCAGTGTCCTTATCTCTGAGGCTGGAACTCCTGCAGCCTCCTCTCAGCCAGCCTCCCAGGAGTCCGCACCCCTTGCAGCCAGGATCGGGCACCAGAGTAGAGTCCCAGTGCCACCCCACGCCACGTCCCCACCTTGCCTCTATTACTGCTTATTTAGACATTTTTTTCCCATGACCTCCCCATGAGTTTTAAAAACCAGAAATACATCCTATGCCCATGTAAGTACCGTATGCATATCTGTGCTTTACACATAAAAAGAGGAAGACTCTTAGCTGGGCACAGTGCCGCATGCCTGTAATCCCAGCGGCTCAGGAGGCTGAGGCAGGAGGATCGTGAGTTCAAAGCCAGCCTCAGCAACTTGTGAGGCCTAAGCAACTCAGTGAGATCCTGTCTCTAAGTAAAAATACAAAATAGGACTGGGGATGTGGCTCTGTGACCGAGTGTCCCTGGGTTCAATCCCCCGTACTGAGAGAGAGAGAGAGAGAGAGAGACTCTTCACTCACACGCTATCCCAGATCCAATTCTAGCCTGAGTAGGAATGTTCTCTGCCCTGTAACCTTCAGACGTCCCGTTTCCGCAATCAGCCCCACCAGACTGAAGGGAGAGAGAAATTTTCCAGGAAACGTTCTTTTTGTGACGCTTCCTCCGGGAAGCCTCCCGTCTGCCCTTGGCAGGGCCGAGCTTTCCCACGTGACCTCAGGCTGCTTTTCTGTTCATGTCCTCTTTACGTATTTGGTTCCCAGAGAGTTGACAAGCCCCTGGAGGTCAGGGCTGGTGTCCGTTGGCCACCGTCCCTCTTGGTGCCTGGCACACAATAGGAGCCAGATGGTGAAAGCAAAATGGAACAGGAAAGCCCGGGGCCAGGCCTGGGCACGCAGCCGCGGGGAGTGGGCCTGCTGGCCGAGCACCCGGGCATGGTCAGCACGCTCACGAAGGCCGAGGCTCCCAGCAGCAGCTCACGGGGCACAGACCGAGCAGCTTGTGACAGCCTTCACACACCAAGTCCCAGGAAATGACTCCAGCTTCTATAGTCACCAAGTCTCCCTTTGCGGGCAGTCAGGACCGTGCCAGCTCTGGTGGGGACAATCCCAGTGTCCAGGGTCTTGCCCCCAGGTTCAAGTTGTAGAACAGCCAAGGAGACTCCTCATCATCCAGCACCCTGCCCTTGGCCATGGGAGCAAACAAGTGCAGGCTGAGCCCAGTTCGCGCCGAGTGCAGTCCTCAATAATTGCACACTGGGACCAGGACCTGCCTGCACCTCCTCAGTCTCCTTGTCTGTCAAATGGGCATTCAAATAGCACTGATGTCACCAGGTTGCTCTGAGGGTGGATTGAGTCAGCACAAGTCCTCTACACAGCATCCGCATAGTAGGTGCTCAGTTAATAGTACCTGTTTCCAGGCTGCTTCTTCTTGTTGCTTTATTATTTTTCCTCCAGAAAGTTCTGGGAGCTGCATAAGCCTTAGAAGAGGCAGCACTGAGGTGTTTGGGGACAGGGTCACTTCAATAAGGGTGGCAGCCTTTAGAGAAATAGGACACCTACTTAACAGGACTGTATTAAGGATGAGCCACGGGAATCTGCAAACCCTGGCTGCCCCAGCAGCTGACCAGGAAACCCCAGGGAAGACACATTCTCTGAGCATCTCAAGTAAAAAGGCAGGTAACATTCTGGATTCTGTAGAGAGGCCCTGAGAACCCAGGCCGAAGCCTCTGGAACTCTCAAGTGCTTTCTCATTGACTTGTTCAGTCACCCACTTCTCTGGAGCACCTACTGGCGTCTAGGCACGGATCCCGGCACTGGAATTCCGTGGGGCCCGGGAAGAAGGCTGGTCTCCAGGGAGCTGTCCACTGCAGGGTTGACGTCAGTGACTGCGGGTCAGATGTTGGTCAGCGGACTGCCAGGGGGTGGCAGGTGCAGGAAATGCTGGGGCTGCCTTCCACAAAGTGGGCAGGACAGGGTCTGCGGCAGAGGAGCCTGAGTCCGAGCAGGGTGTGAAGTGCCCTGGCAGGAGGGAGCAGGAGATTGGGCCTGCTGGCTGCACGTGGCTTCCCCAGGGACTTAGTTGTGGTTATTTTAAATTATTAAATAATTTCAAATACCTCCTGCCCTGCTCAGCATAGGGGAGACCCTGCAGGGGCTGGCCTGGTGGGCAGTCCCTAGGTCCGTCTCCGCCCTCCCTGTCCCTCACTTCCCTCTGTATCTGAAAGAGGCAGGGCTCCTGCTCCCCTACCTCCTCCTAGACACAGGGCCTGGCGGTCATCAGTCTCTGCATCTCCATGCTCCCCTGAGCCACGCTCTTCTACTCTCAGTTTCTTAAACCACCTGTTCTCTCTGGCCTCTGGGCCTCTGTGCAGGCTGTTCCATCTGCCTGGAACACTCTTCCATCCACCTGTGGCTGCTTGGATGAAATGTGCTCTGGAAGCCAGCCTTCCCACTTGTCCCCCCTTGGGTTGCCCCCATCACCCCAGGAATTACTTGGAGTCTTACCTGACTCCCGGCTGTGGTCTCCACTCGTCACAGGCTCATCCTGGACAGCTGTCTCACTTGTCTTGGCCTCTCCAGCCCCAGGCCCTGTCCCTTTGCAGTGAGCCTGTGATGATTTGTCCTGGGCTGGGATGCGGGTGTCAAGGTAGGGACACAGGGCCCCTGCAGCCAAGCAGAGATGGCCTGACAGGACCAGGTGGCTTCACCTCTGATGGGGCCTTGTGGACAGAGTGGCTGCAGAAGAGGAGCCAGCACCCCAGGTGGAGGGTGGGCAGGAGCTGAGGCTAGGAGGCCAGGAGGCCAGGAGGCCAAGGCAAGCAAGTCCCTTCTGGGTAAGGGGAGCGGTGACTTGACTGGAGGGCCTACTACCCGCATGATCCTCTGGCTCCCTGGTGTCCCAGGGTGCACCCGCTATCCGCCCTCCACACCTGGCTCAGAGCAGCCATAGGCAGGTGGGGGCCTGTCCATGGGCCTTTTCAGGGCTGGGCTGCCCCTGACCAATCCCCTAACAGGTGCCCTGCAAAGGGGCGCCGGTTCCAAGACCACGTCTGCTCCCAAGGAGCCTCATTGCCCTGGACACATCGAAGGCTCTGGTCAGCCTGCGTTTCCCACTGAGGTGACCTCTGCAGCCGTCCCTTTGACTCCCTGAGCGGGGAATGCCTTTCAGAGCCCCCCGGGGTTCCTCAGAGACGCCCTGGGAGCAGAGCGCAGAGCCGCCCAGTCTGGGCTGGGGAGGAACGTTGGCTGGCCTGGTGGCAGCCATTTCCCCCAGGGGTGAGAGTGAGCAGAGGAGGAGCGGTCCGTCCTGCCCGCTGTCCAGGAGGGCCTGCCTGGCCAGGGACAGGCTCTGGAACATGAAGTCCCACTCGTCTTGCGTGACACCCGGGAGAAGGGAGAGGAGGGAGGAGGCCTGGCCGGCCCTGGAGACGCAGCTTTTCTGCTGGTCTCGTTCACACAAGTGTCCTTGGCAATTTGTCCCAATTTGTCTCATTACAAACGATGTAAACATCCGGCGCACTCACAGGCAGAGTGGGCGCGCGCAGTGCTGCTGATTGAAGCCC
Organism: Glaucomys volans; assembly: GCA_020662805.1. Taxonomy (NCBI): domain Eukaryota; kingdom Metazoa; phylum Chordata; class Mammalia; order Rodentia; family Sciuridae; genus Glaucomys; species Glaucomys volans. The sequence continues at coordinate 143,769 of JAJEJO010002139.1, forward strand.
GCGGCTGCAGGGACTCGGCACGTGCTGGCGGCTCCCGGGGGCCTGGTGCCAGCTCTGGAGCCCGGGGACCCTGGGTCTGGATGGGGCCCTGGGCACTGCCCACTCCTCAGAGAGCCCCGTGGGAAGGCGCCGTCTCTTCACGTTTGGAAGCCAGGGAGGGAGGGGAAGGGACAGTCCTCTGCCAGCCCACTTTGTCCCAGGCAGGGCGGCCCAGGGGCTGGGAGCCAGGGTTCTGCTCCTAACGATGCGGAATCTGCCATCATGGGCCAGTGTCGCCCGGCTGAGCCTCCGCTTCCTGGTCTGTCTCACGGAGTGACCATTTGGCATCTGGCCTCCTCACACTGTCATTGAGACATCATGTGACCTTGACCTCCAGAGGACAGAGGCCCTGTCCTGTCCGTCACTGTCCCTCAGTGCTGACGGTAGGCGCTCAGAGGCAGGGTCCGGAGCGAGCGGGCAGAGGGTCTGTGGGAGAAGCCACCCTCCCAGTGAGGGGCCATTTCACAGTGTGACTTTCCCCTCATCCCTCAGACACAGAGGACAGGCCACCTGCCTGTCACGTCCTGATCAGGGCCCCAGCCACAGGCATCCGGCTGACCCCACTGGTGACCTGGCTGTGTGACAGGGCAGGTGCTTCTCTCTGAGCCTTGGCTCCCCTGAGCAGAGGCAGGAAGAGTCAGGGTCCCAGGGTTTACCAACAGCCTGCAGGTGGGGCACAGAGGAAGATCTGGGGGTCAGAGAGAGCCTCTGGAGGTCCCAGGAGTCAAAGTCAGACCAGGGGCAAAGTGACTTAGCCACTGAGAACAGGGCCACGGGTACCACTCGGCCTTGGACCCGGCTGCTCTGTGACCTTAATAAAACCCTCTCCTCTTGCCGAGCAGTCTGAGAGGAGTGAGGAGCCGCCGAGCTGGGGAAGTTAGAAAACCCCGAGTCCCGCCCGGTCCACACTGTGTTCCATCCACCTCTGGGCTAGAAATTCCCAGCCTCCCTGCTCGGGGTCCTCTCACCACAGTCCTTCCCCTGTGAAGAGGGACAGGGTGGGGCCACAGAGCCAGCAAACCTCTGCAGGTGGTAAGAGCAGCAGCAAGGAGCCCGAGCCCACGGTCTGCACCCAGAGTCCCGCTGACTCGCCTCAGGAGGCCGTGACCACAGGCTCCAGTCCCAAGTCACTTGTCTCGAAATGGAAATAAACTTTCCCGGCACAATACAGGTGGGCTAGAAGCCAGAGCTCGTGAGTCCCCCTCCCCTTTCCCTGGAGCATTGGAGGTGTGGGGTGGCCGGCGCCACCTTTCCCCGTCCTAGGGCAGTGGGGACGGGGCTGTCCCGTGCACAACCCCAGAGAAGCTCCGGTGGGCTCCAACCAGAGGTCCAGCCCTGCGGGTTTCCTTGGCCTTAATCACCAGCAGAGAAGGCACATGACCCAAATGGACCCAGGGGGATCCAAGCTCAGAAATCTTGCTTGTTGGTTGGAGAAAGAGAAATTTTCTCTCCCTCTGGAAGAAGTTTGAGGCAAAAATGAGGGCAGAGACTATCAGCACCACTTTGCTAAACCACACTCCACCCTGAGGAATCAGCCATGAGAACCAGGTTAGCTTGGAGAGGGACCAAGCATCACAGAAAATGATGCCGAAGTCCTGATCAAACTGAGCCTGAAGCCCATTCACGTCTGGAATTATGTTCCATGAGCTAATGAATTCTCCATGTGTTTATAGGCAGATCAAATTGCATTTTTGGAGAAATTAAGTAAGGAACTCGAACTAATGCTAAAACCTTCCCCAAGTATTCACCCCTCCTGAAGCCACCCCCAAGTCCACTGGGAGCTTGTTACAATTTTCACAAACCAATTTAGACATGCAAATGCACTTGCACAAATCGGGTCTCCAGGGAATGGCCTCCACCTCTTGCGTAATTGAAAACTACCAGGCGTCCTCTTGATGGACACCTGCATGCTCCGCTCCCGGGATCCTCCATTTCCCTGCTTCAGAAAGGAAATCTGCTTGGTGGACAGAGGTGTCCACCTGCTGGTCACACAGTGGCAAAGGAGCTGGAACGAGGCGAGAGGGGACCTGGAAAGAACACCCACTGCAGAGGTGGGGGCCGCAGGTCAGAATCCTGCTCTACTTCTGCCTAGCCTCCAAAATCATGTCACGTCACCTTTCCAAGCCTCAATCTTCCCATCTGGAAATGGGGATCATAATGCTGGCCTGGCTGGGCCTCGTGACGGTTCCCGGATGTAAGGGGTACAAGGTCGCTGGCTGGGATCCTGAGGGCCCACCTGTGCTCAGTGGTGACTTGTTCAGACTTTGCTCATGGTCACAGCTGCCCTTCCCAATTTCCAGGGCTTGCGTCCCCTAGATTATAGGGCGTGCGAGGTTTCTTGGTGGAGTAGACACAGACAGATAAGAAATGGCATTGCCAAGTGTCACCAAGCATGGCTTTGGGGGTTCTGGGGCAGGGGGCCGGCTGTCCCCAGCAGCCGGGAGGTTCAGCACACTGGCCAGTGACAGGCTAGCCCACTGTGTTCTCAAAGTCAACCAGCAGTCCCCGATTGTGTATCAGTTCTCAGAGCTAATGGTGTGCAGAGCACTAGGCCCAGAGAGGAGGGAGGACAGAGGGGGAAAGATGGAGGAGGCCGAAACGCCCACCGCAAGCCGCTCACCAACCAGCTCAGGGCTCTGGAATCTAAGAGCCCTGAATCCAAGTCCCGGTTCCCCTCCAAGCCGCTGTGTGACTTGCCGCCAGTCACTGAATCTCTCTGAGCCTGTTTTCTTGTCTGGAAAAAAGACAAGATTGATGAGGCTTCCATCCCAGGCCGCTGGGACGCATGGAGAGGAGAGGATGCCAGAGCTGTGCACAGTCCCTGGAGAAAAGTGCCTCCTCATGACAATTCCCTCCCTGGTGACTAAGTGGCCCCACCCCCAATTCAGGTCTGCTGGGAACCTAGCAATGGGAGCCTATTTGGAAAGAGGGTTCTTGCAGATTTAATTAGTTCAGGTCTCAAGTGGAATTCTCGCTCAGGCCTGTGTTTGTGTCCTTGTAAGGAGAGAGGACACGGAGCAACCGGGAGAGGAACTCGTGTGGGGACCGAGGCTGAGGCTGTAGGGAGGCAGCCACGAGCCAAGGGACCCTGGGGCCACGGAGGCTGAAGGGGCGGGAGGAGCCTTCCCTGGAGCCTCTGGAAGGAGCAGGGGCCGACTCCTGGCCTTCCTCACGGGGAGTGGAGGTTGTCAGGTGGGGCTGGGGATGGAACCCAGCCTCCAGGATGCTAGGCAGGTGCCCCCCACCCCAGTCCTACATATCCATGTTTTAGGCCAAATTTGTGGCCCTTCATTTAGCAGCCCTAGGAAACCTTCTCTCCCTAAACAGAATAGGTGTGAAAACTTCTCTTGAAAGTTCCGGGCGAAGACATGAGGCCTTCAAAGATGGTGCGGGGCCTGCCTGGGAGTGGGCTGGGCAGGCTCTTCCAAGTAGAGGGCGAGTGCCGCCCCTGCTGGCGGCCTGCGGACTAACAGGGACGGTGTGCCCCTGCGGGGACCATACCAGCTCAGTTCTGCTCCGGACCCGGGACTCCTGCCGGGGACTCTGACCTCCAGCCCCATGAAGCCATTCCCAGCAGGAGTCAGGGACACCTGCGTCCCCAAGCTGCGGCCAGACCTGTCCTTTTCCAAGGGATGGACTCCCTGCAGCTCTGGGCCTCCAGCCTCCCCGGTGGAAGCTCTGGGGAACAGAGCCGACCACGCTGGACGGGGAAGGGACCCTGACTCGGGTCAGCAGACCCCGGGTCCATTTCCGCTGCTACAGCAGAATACCAGGGTAGGGATGGACAGTGGAGGTTCATTTCGTTTCTGGTTCTAAAGGCTGGAAAGTCTAGAGCGGGTGACGCCGGCTGGCGAGGGCCTCCGCGCAGCGCCGCAGGGAGGCGGAAGGCGTCACGGGAGGGCCGGGCAGAGCAGGCGGGCCACTCAGGCCGCCCCTCCTCACCTATAAAACCACGAGTGGCATCGGGGCCCCACCCCCTGACCTCACCTAACCAGATTCCCCAAATCAGCAACGTGTGAACCTTCAGGGCACGTTTGCGCTCTTCCTGGGGAGGGGACCCTGCAGGCTGTCACCAGAGCTGGCCAACACCTCCCATCATGCCAAGCTGAGCTGGGGCAGGATAAGGTCCCCTGCAAGTCCCAGAAAACCGACAAAACCACAGTCGGCCTGCCGCTGCCCAAGAGCCTGGCTGACCCTGGGGACCTGGGTGCCCAGGCCCTGCGAGCAGCTCCTGGGCGAACTCCATATGTCACCAAAGCCACAGCTGCTTGATTTGGAGCAGCTGTGCTGGGCCTGTTTGGGACCCCCCTGAGGAGTCACCCCTGCCTGGGCAGGACCCCCCTGAGGAGTCGCCCTACCTGGGCAGCACCCCCCTGAGGAGTGGCCCCTCCCTGGGCAGACCCCCCGGGGAGGGGCCCCCTACCTGGGCAGCACACCCCTGAGGAGTGGCCCCTACCTGGGCAGCACCCCCTGTGGAGTGGCCCCTACCTGGGCAGGACCCCCCTTGGGAGTGGCCCCTAGCCTGGAGCATCTGCCCACTCAGGCCCACTGGGTCCCCCCTGGGGGACACATGCTGAGGAGGTGGCTAGAGAGCAGAGGGACTTGGGGTCCCCCATGCAGATAAGCAGTAGGGATGTCCAACCCCAGGGGACTCAGCGATGGCTGAGGAGATGGCAGTGCTTCCTGTCGGCGGCCTCTGGGCCCAGCCACTTCCCAGCAGCCTGTTCACACACAGATCCAACCACCCCAACCCTCCAGGCACACCGGCCTCCTCAGGGTCAGAGAGACCACCCCAAGGGCCACCTGCCCAAGTCACTTCACAGAGATCGGCGTTTCCTCCCCACCACAGGCTGAGGCTGTCCGGCGGTCTTCCCCATTGTGGCAGTGGGGCACCGAGGCTCGGGGTGGTGGACAGTCTCAGGACTGCCAAAGCAGACCTCGGTCCAAACGTCCACAGCACCTCTGTGACTCCAAAGCTTGTTTTGGGGTTTGGGGGTTCCTTCCTGGCCATGATCATAATGTCCTCCTGAGGCCCAGCGAGGAGTCTGCTGGGAGCACTGACTTAGGAAAACATCTAAATTCAAGAAAGCGCTCATGTCTCCCTTAACTGTCAGATGTCCCCGCGATGTTCTTCATGCCCTGGCCTGGGCCCTGCAACCGCCATCTCCTGGTCACCCAGGCTGCCGTCCTGCTCAGGTGCGGGCAGTGTGTGAATATTCACATCCACGCAGGCTGCGTGCACACGTCCCTCAGGGAAGCATCTCTGGGAGCGGAGCTCAAGGTTCCTTCTCAGGACTCAGTCTGGAGTTTCTCGCCAGCACGGCAGCTTGGGCCCCAGGCCTCAGGGGCTCCGGCCACGCACCAAGGTCAGGCAGAAACCCTGCCTGCCTCGCTCCTTCCAGGCCTAGTCTGGGTCCCCGAGGTGGCCTCTGGACTCCGGCCACCCTGTGCTTTGGTCAGGCCCCGTCCCCACCCCACAGAGCACAGCCATCTGTCACAGAGCAGGCCACTCAGAACCCGACAGGCCTCCTCATGTTCCCGCCTCCTTCACCTGGCTTGCTGTCCCCTCCTTCGCCCACCTGTGCACCGGCCTCCTGCTGGCTGGCTGCTGGGACCCCACCTGGGAGCAGTCCTGAGCAGCACAGGCCAGGAGCCAAGGCGCCTGGTGCGGGCAGGGCCTAGGCGTCTGGCCAGGGGGCCTGGGGCACAAGGCTTGTCCGCAGGGACCTCCAGCCTGAAGTCCTACACTGGGGACAGAGGAAAGAACCTGCAGATTCCCTAGGAGCAGGGGGCCTGGAGGAAGGGGACCAGCCCCACCCCACGCAGCCAGCCCTGGGTGGGCACCAGATCCATCCCACCCAGCAGGGCTGGAGCTGAGCCGGGGGCAGGCAGGCCAGTGAGGGCAGTTATGAGGCCCTGACGCTTCCTGGACCAGCCTGGCTCAGGAGGGGTGGGAGGCAGACGGCTCCTCTGGCCAAGAGCAGGATGGGGTCTCAGGTGGATGGCAGCCTGTCCACTGGACCACCAGGAGCCTGCTCTGGGGCACAGACTTGAGAAGGCGAGGTCCCTCCCCATCAGGAACCCAGCATCTCAGGAGGAAAGGTGACGGACAGGCCTCTCGCAGCAGGACTCAGTGAGCACTGGCTCAGGGAAGAGATGGACGGATGAGACCAGGCAAGAGGGCTCGCCCGCCTCCGCCAGCCTGCGCCCATCCTCCTACTGTGCTCCTGTCCTACTGTGCACAGTGAACCCCTACTGGGTTCAGAGAGCCCTGAACCCAGGTGGGCCAGGGGACCAGGGAAGCGTCCCAATGTGTGTTACCAGTGAGGAGGAGGCCGCCCAGCACAGAGGGACAGTGTCCCAGCGGCTGCGAAGGCAGAGGCGAGAGCTTGACCGTGGCTGGACCCCGGGGCCCACTGGACCTGGGGTGGGGCTGAAAAGGCCTGGCTGCCTAGTTTGCAGCCTGGCAAGTCTTGAAACAGGCAGGGGGCAGGGCCCTTCGTGGCACGGTGACCCCATCACCAGCACTGGTGGGAAGAGACCCAGAACGAGGGGCGCAGGTCCGGGCAGGGTCTCCTGGTCAACAACTGCTCCATGAACAGCGTGGCCTTGCCGTCCGGAAGGACGTGCCTGGTGAGGAGGCAGCAAGACCGCCCTGTGGACAGACCTCCAGGGGCAGCCTCAGCACCTCGCAGGTCAGGAAGCCATTTGGTTGGTGCCGCTCCAGGAGAGAGCGCCTCCCAGGCTCTGGGACCCGAGCAGCCCAGCGCTCAGTGAGAGGAGTGGACGGAGCAGTGGGTCAGGAATAGAATTTGGGGCTCAAGCACAGACGGCCAGAGACTTGCTGTGTGGCCCTGGAAGGGCAGCTTCCCTCTCTGAGTTTCTGTTCCCTCCTCTATAAACAGGGACTGTCCCTCGACTCAGTGAGATGATGACTGTGAGCTTGACTTGTACAGAAGAGCACCCCCGGCGTCCTGGACAGGCAGTCTCCTCGCCCGAGATGGGTCATCACGTCCACCTCCCAGGGAGGCAGGGAGGAGGGAAGCAGAGCCTGTGAGAGCTCCATCCCCTGGCCTGGCACATAGTAGGTGTGCAGAAAATGCTGAGGGTGTCGTGCTGTCTGCAGGAACGGGTGTCAGGAATCGAGGGCAACTCTGAGCCGTGGTGACTGGCCTTCTCGTGGCTAGCGTCTATTAATTGTACCTGCTGATGAAGTTCAGCGTGATGGCTCAGTACACGCACACAGTGAGCTCTGATCGAACCCAGCCTCCCTTACCCACCGTCCACGCCCAACCAACACGGGCTGCAGTGTCTCTCTGCTCCGCCGATTCCTATTCTACATTGAGGGATTTTTTCCTTCTACACATGCGAGAGGACACGTGGTACTGGTCTTTCCCTGTCTAGCTTATTTCACTTAACACAATGTTCTCCATCAATTTTGCTGGCAAATAACAGAATTTCATTCTTCTTCTTGGAAGAGTAATACTCCACTGTATGCACACCACACTCTTTACCCAGTCATCTGTTGATGGGCGCTGTGGCCATCCATGTCTTGGTTATTGTGCATAGGCTACAATGAAGGTGGATGCAGGTGCCTCTTTGCTCTGCTGATTCCATTTCCTCTGGATCTTGACCCAGCAGTGGTCCTGGAGGACATGGGAGCTCTTCTCAGTTGCTGGAGGACCCCCAGGCCTCTCCCTGGTGCTGTGCTGGTTTACATTCCCAACAGTGGCGAAGCTTTACAAAGCAGCTCCAGACCCACGAGGAGGCAGGAGAATGCAGGGACCCTCCCAGATGGCATTTAGGGCAAACAGAAGCTGTCCTGGGCAGAGGCCAGCTGTCCCCACCACAAAGCCGCCTGGCCCCGGGGTGGGGCGGTGTTCTGACACCTCGTCAGCGGTGCAGCTGCCCCCGTGGCTGTGCAGCCGGGAACCTCCCTCCGGAGGCCACGGGCTGGAGCTGTGCTGCTGGTGCTTAGGGCCTCTCCTCAGGGGTCTCCCGGCCCCCAGACCCTCCCAACACCGGTGAGCTGGGGCAAGTCCCAATCAGGGAAAAGGTGGCACTGGCCTCAGCCCCAGAGTGGAACCTGCATTTGCAGGTCAGCAATGGCACGGAGTGGTGACAGGCCATGTGTCCCACCCCAACCCCGGGACAGTCCCAGCAGGGCAGGGGGCACCTCCCCTTTCAGCCTCTCCCAGCGCCAGGACTATTGGCCCTCAGGGAGAAGGCAGGCTGGGGTCCCCACTTGAGACGCGTCTGGCTCTGAGCCTCCACCACAGGGCACTTTGGTCCCAGTCCCCACCCTGGCCAGGCTCATCTGGACCTGGGAAGGCAAAAGTCACACATCTGGATCAGGGTTGGAATCCGCTTCTGCCTCCCGGTGTGGAGGGAGAGCGAAGGCCGGAGGGGAGGGCAGCAGGGGCCGGGAGGTGCCAGCTGACCCCAATCCAGCCGGTCCAGCGGAGGCCCCCAAACTGCCTGCAATCCCCTCCCCCGCAGTCAGGGGCTCCCCTCCGCCTCCATCCCTTCCACCCGCCGAGGCCCCGCAGGCTTCCTTCTGCCCCGCACTGCCTGCCAGGCTTCTGAAGAATCCTTTGAAGAGAAGCGGCCCCTTGGCTCAGGCTGGCAAGCTCTGCCTCCCACCCAGGGCGACCAGCAGCCCTGGCGGGGGGGGGGGGGGGGGGGGGGGCGGGGGCGGAGACACAGCTGCAGCTGCGCTGAGGAGCCCTGGGCAGAGCTACAGCCTCTCTGGGCTCAGTGTGTGCAGCACTATGCAAGGAGGAGGGCCAGGGATGTGGCCGAGTAAGCCAGTGTCCCCCCTTGATGTCAGGCAGGGGAGGGGCAGCCTCCAGATCATCAGGGGATCAGGGCGGGGAGGCCACCGCAGGGAAGGAGGCCCACCTGGAGTCACGCTGGGCCTTGCACTCACCAGCTGTGTGGCCTCAGGCAAGGAGCCTGGCCTCTCTGGACCTCAGGGTCCTTGTCTCCAAATGGGGACAATGATGCTGATGTCACAGAGCTGTGGTGAGGATTTGGGACAATGAATAAAATGACACCCCGCACGCCCTGGCACACTGTAGGCCTTCCAGAGAGTTCCCTGGCACGGAGGAGGCTTGGGGTTGAGCACAGGCTGGACCTGGAAGCGGCCATTCTCGCCTCCCCTCCTCGGGCACAACTGTGCAGCCCCCAGTCTCAGGAGGCGTCCTCGCCATGGGGTCAGAGAGGCTGCTGCTTCAGGGAGGTCGCCGCCGCGGATCACCCGCCGCTCCTCTGGCCCAGGGCAGGGAGCCAGGCTTTGCTGGTGTGGGGCGCCACCTGGTGGCCAGAGGCGGCGTGGCAGGCCCGCGCCCGGTGAGGAGCAGCCGCCTGCTGAGCAAGGCCACCACCGGGCCTGAGCACTGATCTCTGCTGAGCATGCGCGAGCTCAGGCAGGGCAGGCAGGGCGGCCAGGTGGGAGCAGGGAGACCAGCCGGCTGGGGCGGTGGGGGAGCCTCGACGGGAAGTGCCTTCTCAGAGGCCCGCGGAAGTCGCGGCTGGGGACTCGGGGCCCTGGGAGGACAGCTCTCCAGAAAGAACCCTCCGTGCAAGGCCAGGAGCGTCCGCAGATGACAATGAGCACTTGCTTGGCATTGGGTGTTACAGGCCATCGGGAGGTGACAACTTCCAGGGAGGACATGCCCAGCTTCTGTGCCAGCTCCTTGCCATTTCATACAAGGGGCCAGATCATAGTGAACTTGGGTGTCCCTGGGGGTCCTGGAAGCGGTTCTCTGTGAGCACTGAGGGACGGCAGTGTGTGTGTGTGAGCGTGTGAGTAGTGTGAGTGTGTGAACTTGCAGCTCACTCCTAGGCGCCTCTGTTGGGAATCGCAGGTCCAGCCAGCAAGTCAGACTGTCAGGAGGCCTAACCTGCAACTCCAGCTGGGCAAGTGGTAGGCTGTGTAGCTTTAGGCAGCTCACTTCCCCTCTCTGGGCTGCTTTCTCTCCCATATGTGAATGAAGCCAGAAGACCTATCAAAGCAGATGTCTCAGGAGTCCCTTTCAGCTCTAAGTCCCTTCATCCCCTATTCAGAGAGGCCCGCCCTGCCCCTTGTCCAAGATGGCCCCTCGGGAGGTCCCAGTTTGTCCGGTTCAGGGTTCTCTTCCAGCCAGGAGAAGCGTCTTTGCAAGGATATGTTTTAACTCTGCGGGGACACTGGGAGCTATTGAAGAACATAGGAGGACAAGATCCAGCCTAGGTTTAGCACCGGCTCACTGGGCCAGTGCAGTGGCTCACGCCCATCATCCCAGCAGCCCAGGAGGCTGAGGCAGGAGGGTCATAAGTGAGAGGTCAGCCTCAGCAACTTAGCGAGACCCAGAAACTTAGAGAGACCCTGTCTCACAGAAAAAAATTTAAAAAGGCTGAGGATGGAGCTCAGTGATAAAGCACCCTGGGTTTAATTCCCAGGACCAAACACATGAGCACGCGCGCTCGCACGCACACACACACACTAGTGTGCACCAAACAACTCACGGGCTACAGTCACGCTGTAGACCCCGAAGCAGAGAAAGCAGTTGGGAGGCCGCGCAAGGTGTCAGCGCCTCAGGTGGGGCAGTGGGGACACAGCGGGCAGGAGCAAGCAGAGGCTGGACGCCGGCTGCACCCTGAGGGCTGAACTTCAGGGTGTCAGGGCAGTGCTGGCCACCTGTGGGGACAAGGGAGACCATGCAGAGAAGTTTGCCAAGTGACATCTGAGCATCTGGGGACAGTTCCATGAAATGCCCCAGGAGACACAGGCCGGGTTTGTGGGGAGGGTCAGGAGAGCTGCTCTCATCAACCTGAGCGTCCCTGGGAGACTTTGAAGTAGAAATGTCAAGAGGCAGCTGGGGGCAGGGCCTGGGGGGACAGGGCAGCGTGGAGCTGTGCCCTGGCGGAGGTGCCCAGGGGAGGGCAGGCCGCCCTGAGCCCTGTGGGCAGAGGGCACCAGAGCAGGGTGGCTGCCCTGCAGCTCTGACCACAGGCCCAGAGCTTGGAACAGGTGGGACTGTCCCCAGCCTGCACCCTGGGCCAGCAGCAGCAGTCACCCACAGGGAGGATACTGATTGAGCACCTGCTGCATGCACAGCCTGCCTGATGGCTCAGCCACTAGCCCTAACCAGACCCGGGCTCTCAGAACAGGTCTTCCATCCTGGATGCCTTCCTGGAGGAAATGGTGGACCCAGGAAGTCGACCCAAGGCCACACCACAAGCCAGTGTTGATGCAAAGAGAGGGCAGCTTCCTGGCCAGAGGGTGGGGGTGAGAATTTACTGAGCACCTACTATGGACACCCCTCTATGGACACAGTCTGGGTGATGGGTCCCATAATCCTCCCGTGATGGAGGCCTAAACACTCTCCACCTCCACCTCGGCCTCCATCGCCCCCGTCCACCCCCCCAGGATCACTGAGTGGAAACCTGCAAAACATCCAACAAGGCAGCCACCTCTGAACAGAAAGGTCATTTGTGACAACGGTAGTTCTATATATGGGACAAAAGAAGGTTCACACAGGATTCCAGGGGCACCTGCAATCACCTCCTTAGTGGAACCAGAATGTCCTTTCCAGCCACCCGGCCCAGCCTCCTGCTCTCCCTCCTCCCCAGACCAAACTGTCCAGCACCCCAGTCCAAACGGCAGCCTGGTGCTCTCCCTAGATCCTTGCAGGGGCCCTGGCCAGGTCTCCCTGCTCCAGCCCTTGCCCCCATTCTCCAGCCAGCAGGCACAGGGACTCTGTCCAAACAAGGCACACCATGCCCTCCTCTGCTCGGGACCCCTCCAGGGGTTGCAATCCCACTCAGAGCAAAGGCCTCAGGCCTACACGATCCCAAGCATCCACCCCTCAGCTCCTCCACTCTGCACTTCATTCTGCCCCTACCACTCCAGCTGTTCCACAAACGTGGCACCCACACACTGCCTCAGGGCCTTTGCACATGCTGTGTGCTCTGCCTGGAGCACCCTCCCCTCTGATACCCACGCAGCTCATCTTCCCATGAGGGAGACTTCCCTCGCCCCTTCTCTTCCCGATAGCAGCCTCCTCTCTCCTCCTTCCTGCTCTTGGATCTCTGCACCCTCTGCACTACTGAATGTGCTGTTGGGTTCGCCTGCGGGCCCTCACCTGTCCTGCCTTCCTCTGCCCCACTTACACAAGTGTGAGCTCACAGGAGAGGATGTGCAGCAGTGTCTCGCTGCTCATTCTCCACTGGGTGGTGGTGGGCCCAGAAAAGGTGCTCGATAAATACCTGTTGAATACACTGATGTCACATAAAATGGCTCGGGGCTCCAGGACAAAGACCTGTGGGTTCAGCCCAAAGCAGAGAGGTGAGACGTGTCCAAAGGATGAAGGACGGTGCTCCCAGGGTAGGAACGCACTTCAGGAAGCCTTAAGCAGGAGTTGAGCCCACCTGAGGGCAGGCAGGTCCTGATGGCCAGCTGGGCAGTTTGCACTTCAGAGCAGGACAGCACCACTCTGACCTCAGCCTGGACTTGGAGTTGAAGGCCACCCCCAGGGAGGCAGGCAGACCCGCTTCAAACCCCTGCTGCAGCCCCACCCTCCCGGGCATTGCCGGCCTCTGCCTGCCTTGGTCCCTGGTGTCTTCTCAGGCGCCTCTCTACGTCCTGCACCATCCCTGGTTCCTCATGAGAAAAGCAGACTCTCCAGAGGGGTTAGGTAACTTGCCTAAGGTCACACAGCCAGAGTCTGAAACGCAGATCCAGGCAGCCTGTCCTCATGGCTCAGGTATTGACCATGGAATGGAAATTATTGTAGCATTCTGAGTGGCTGCTCCTGAGAATAAGGTATTGGTGACTGATCCTCAGCGGATGGAAATTGCTTGAAGGTGATAATGAGGCCCTCCTGGAGCCTCCATTAGACCTTCGCCCTCTGCTTCCTCCAGGTCCCATCCCCACTCCAGGCTGTCTCTGCCCCTCCCCGTCCTCCTGGTGCAGACACTCTAACGCGGGGCTCTTCTTTCAGCCCCGCCCTATGCAGACAGGGACTGTCGGAGCTGCCTAAACCTCATGGGGACCCTGTCCGTGGCCTTGGCTCAGCCTCCCTGCGCTGGGAGAAGCCGGTCGATTCCAGTTGTGGCCAGCAGAGGGCAGCAGCGGCGCGGGGAAGGCCCGAGACCCGGGCAGCCGCGAGCGCAGGAGTTGCCACGCCGGGGCCCATTTCCTCCATCCGAGGAGGAGAGACCGGGAAGACTAGCCAGGTTCCCCTAGAGCGAGAACGGAACAGATGGCGGCCTGCCGTCCGTCTTTCCCCAGAAGGTTCGGCCTGAGGTCCCGCTGACCCTAGATATGCAGCCGCCCTTCCACGGCCGCAGCCACAGCCTTGGCGCTGCGTCCAGACGCACTTCTGTCCAGCGTCGCAGGAGGCCCAGCAGTTACTGAGCACAAGTAGAGGAGACATCTCGGAAATCGCTGTATGACATTGAAAACATCCCCCCACTGGAGCCTAAAACCCACTCCCCCAGGCGGTGGGTGGTTGGGGGCCCAGCTCTGGAGCCTGACTTCTGACTTCTGGGTTTGGATCCTGTCTCCACTGCTAACTCATACACTCGGCAATTACTTCATCTCTTTTTACAAAATGGAAATCTTAACAGAGCCAGCCCCTGGGGTGGTTTGTGGAGGAGCGGATGAGGTGATGCAGGTGGTCACAGCACCCATGCTCAGAAACTGGCCACCTGTGGCTCAGGCTGAGGTGCCTCCCACATCCCTTGGTGAACCTTCCTCTGCTCCCATCTCAATCCTACAACCACATTATACACCAAGAGACCTGTTGTGCTCTGCCTGGGGTGCCCCTGTTGACATGCCAGATTCCCCTCTAGACCTCTGACTCAGTTGGAGAAAGTTCAGCTGCTTGTAACCAGAGCTTCCCCAAATCACGCTCCACCATTGAGAAGTTTATTTCTCTCACACATTAAAGGGGTCAGGGGGTGGTTGGCACAGGGCTGGACAGTAGCACCCAGAAGTCCTGAGGAACTTGGGCTCCTTCCGTCTTCTACCAGTATCAGCCCATGCCGGCTACTTCATGGTCCAGGGTGAGCACCAGTCAGCTGCTCTACCACTGAGGGTAGCCTGGTCTAAGGTGGTGGCAGGGGATCCTAGGGAATTTTAGAAAATAGAGTAGAGCCTAGTGATGGATTCAGTGTGGTACCGGGGAACTCGGAGGTCAAAGTAACCTGTGCATGATGGATAAGAGAACCAGGTGCACATTGTTCCCATCTGCTGAGACAAGGACAGTGGTCCCATGGCCAAGAAGGGGCACCAGAGAGTCACACTGTGCATATCAACCCTATGAGGAGGCTAAAGGGAAGAACCCTGCCTGACCCAGCCTCGTGCTGGAGAGACTTTAGCAAATAGAAGAAAATCATGATTAAATCTAGGTAAATTTGTGCCTGGAGCCGCCATCTTGAATTTCAGGGGAACATTGCCATGTGGGTTTGGCCATGTGTACCTGGATAATGGTACTTCCAAATTGTTGGCCAATGTCTATAACTGGGTTAAAATGAATCACTTTAAGGGAAAGATTGACAGTGAACATGTTCTGATTCTTCTTCCAGTTGTTGTAACAGGGTAGTGTCCATCATCCACATACCTGCCAAGGACATGGAACATAACACAGGGGGACAAACAGTGGTTACTAAGGTCTCCCAGTGTGCGTCCAGCACGTGTGCACACATTGAGGGAAGGTGTTGCTGTTCTAAATTCTCAGTCCTATCTTGCCTGAGATCCTAACATGCCTTGTAGTCTGGAGGACTCTGAAGTTTAGGAGCTTCCAAGAGGGAAATGCCTACTATACGTGGACTTCGCTTGGGGTAATGGAGATTGCCCATGGACCCAGCGGGGGCGAGCATCATCTTCTAAAGGAAACCAGAACTCCACCCAGAGTTGCCCATTCCTTTTGGCTTGCAGCTGAATAGCATAAAAAGGGTGTGTGAACCACAAATCCCCTGGTTGCTAAGTAAAAAGAACACATCTCAGTCCATGCTGTTCCCCTTCCCGAGGAAAGTTAAATCTGGAGGCGGCACCCACCTCTCAGCCCAGGAGACAAAAGTGCTCTTTCCCTGCAGAAAGGCCTTTGTGCTCAGGGCCTGCTGTCCACTGACCTGTGAACGGGGTCTCCTCTTGCTCCTGGCCCCTGGGAAGAGCCTCTTTCCCGACCCCTCCCTGGTGCCTGATCACATTTCCCTCAGGCTGGGGACTTGGTCAAGGTCAAGCCATAAAGAGAGACGTGCATGGAACCCGTGGGGACTTGCCCTGGTGAGGGCAGCCTTCTGGGACCCTGACTCCCACTCCGTTCCGGGGCTGCACCAGCTCAGTCCCAGAGGCCGGCTTGTCCCAGGGGAAGGTGGCTGTCAACCCATCTGTTTCTCTCTTGCAGGTAAGTGAGGTTCGAGCAGTCGGGCGGGCTGTATGGTGACACACGTGGCAGTTTGGGAGCAAAGCCACCACAGTAAGACTTGATTGATTCGTTGTATCTCAATGCTGGCCAGGTGGACTAAGGTGTGAGCTTCTGTCCCAAAGATTTCTCTGGATCTGGAAAAGGGATGTGGAGCCTCGCGGTCCTGCTGAGGGCCCCTGGCCTTGGTTGGGGGAGGCGGGGGCTGGTGGCTTCCGGGTACCATCAGGCTAGGAGCTGGCCCCGTTGTCTGTGCATGTGGCTTGCACTGGGCTGCCTGCTCCCAGGGGGCATGGCATCTCCCATGACCAGCAACATCAGCTCTGAAGAGCTTCTCCTGACAGCTTCCAATAGCCGAGACCCACCAGCATGGGTGGAGGGTGGGGAGCCCTGCGGGCCTCCTCAGTCCTGCCTGGGTGCTCCAGAGGCCCTCATCCTCCGTGGCATGCGCCTCAGCCATTTCCAAACTCATGGCATCCCACCAGCCACCGCCACCACCCCAGGCTCTCTGACCCCTCACCTCTGGTCCACCATCATCACAAGTCAAGGGTCCAGCCAGTGGGAGTGAGGTTCAGACTCCAGTTACCAGCATGGGGGAGGGCAGATTGAGATGTGTGTGCAGACCCAGGTCTCCCTGTGACGTCTGACGGCTGGCCCTGACCTGGTGGTCAGCCCACCCCAGTCCACTTCCTGCTCCACCGTCTCCATGGTTACAGGCCTTGGGACCCAGCAGGCACCAGGGCCGGGACAGAGCCAGCCATCTCTTGCCCAGAGGGAGGTAGGGAAGATGTCTGATCAGGCTCTGCAAAGTCATCTTCTCTGAGTTTGAAGCAATGGGACAGCCAGGGACCTGCATCGCCATCCCCCGATTCCTTCCCAGTCAGCACTCCTCCCAGCTCCATGAGCATTGGAAGCATGGGGGACGGTTAGCTGCCTCTGCCCTCCAGCTTAAGAAAGGGAGTCTGAGACTGGAGACCCAGAGGCCAGCAGGTGCTTCAGGCCCAGAGACTGACCAGGCAGGGATCAGCCTCCAGGGAGCACTCTCTCTCTCTAAGGAAGAACCCACGCCACTTCCCAAAGCCCAGGCCACCTGGTCCTCAAACTCTGGATTCCCCACATTGGCCAGGGTGAGGGATTCCTGCTTCCCTGGGTTCTAGCCCAGTGCCAGGGGCCCCAAAGTGACATCATTCTGGGGGGAGGTTTGGACCTGCCAATCAGCTTTCGTTTGCCCCAGTAAAATCTACAGAAGGCTCTGCTCGCACGTCATTTCCATCTTTGCGGGAAGGAGTCCTTTGTAGCACAGGGGGGCCTGTGGAAAGGGACCCTGTGGGGTGGGGGGGTAGAAACTGAAATGCCTGTCATCTCCCAAGGGCAGCAGGCGTGGCAGGGCTCACATGGCCCTTCATGTCCAGTCCCCAGGGCAACCCCCACAAGAGCCCTGAGAGCAAAAGCACAAGTCATTTCCAGCACTTTCTCCTGTAAGGCGGTGTGTTGACGTGCTGGTGGTGAAGACGAAGATTCCAGACCCCGACGGGGAGCAGAGGACGCCCCAGCTGGGAGCCTGGCCCAAACCCCGCACATGACCCTCCAAGCCACCCAGACACCCTGGGACTCCAGCCTGCCTGGGCCTCTCCTGTCTGTCGAGTGTGTAAATGACACCTCCTCACATCAGAGAGGGGATGTCTTGTGAGAGGTCATGCACACGTTCTCATCCTCCACCCAGGAGGTCTCCACCCCACCCTAATCCCGAAGGGTCACTCCGCAATCCCCTCCATCAGAGCAAATGCAGTGCAGGCGCCCTGAGGAGGGCCAGGCCCAGGGCTGTGGCAGCAGACGGCATTTGCAGAGCCATTGCCACCTGGCACCGCCAGGACGGCTGCATACCCCTGCTTCTGGGATCCTCCCCCTGGGGAGGTGCCCAGACTCCACAGGGAGCTGAGGACCCAGCCGCTACGTAGTGCCCCAGGTCACTGCATCTGGGTGACAGCTACCATTGACTCTGCCCTGCCTTTCACCACCTCCATTCCAGACCCCAGGCAGGAAGGGGCATCAAGGGTCCAGCCACTCCCCACCAGGGAGGCCTGCAGGGCTCCCCACCCTCCACCCAGGAGCAGGAGGAGCCCAGCAGACAAGAGAGGGACACTCTGGTGTACTGAGCACTGACTGTATGCACCCTCCAAGCCTGGAACTTGACTCTAGTGCCACAGCTGACCACTGACCACGGGAGTGGGTGGAGTGTCCCCGTCCCAGTGACCACAGGAGTGGGTGGAGTGTTCCTGTCCCACTGACCACGGGAGTGGGCGGGTGTCCCCTGTCCCAGGACACACTGCAGTTGAGGGTCCCAGCCTTCAATGCTGCTTTCCGAAACACCATCAGAAGGGAAGCCTCAGGGCCCACAGGCCACGCACCCCGCCCCACAGTCAGCTGCAAAGGACAAATGTGGGGGTCTAAAGGGGCTCCCCTGGAACCCCACCTGTCTCTTCTGTTGGTGAGCTGTGAGGCTGCCTGTGTCATGTTTTCGGGTGACAGGGATGACAGCTGAGGGCTGAGGCTGGGGCTGGGTCTGGGAGAAGAAGTCCAGGTGCAGAGACCAGGATCCACGTTGCCCAGGATGCGCCAGCTTGCTCCCAGCATCCCCTTAGTCTCTGAGGCTGCAGCCCTTGGCGCTTGGGATTCTTGTCTCAGGGGGAGAGGGGAGGCTCCAGGGGAAGTGATTCACCTGGATCAGGTAAGAAGAGGATGGGCTGAATCATAGCCCATGCAGGTGTTTCCTTGCGTTCAGAAGGGACTGCGCAGGTGTGATTGAGTTAAGGACCTGGAAGGGGGAGGTCACCCTGGATTATCCAGGTGGGCCCCAAATGTCATCGCAAGTGTCTTTATAAAAGGCAGAGGGTGGGGGCTGAGATGATGAAACAGAGGTTGGAAGGGGGCCAGGAGGGGTCATAAACCGAGGACGGCAGGTGGCTGGATGGGAGACGAGGCCAAGAATGGGGTTCTCCCAGTGACCTCCAGAGAGAGTCAGCCCTGCGGACATCTTGCCCAGGGAAGCTGACTTCAGCCTCTGGCTCCAGAACTGGAAGAGAATAAATGTGTGCTCTCTAAGCCACCACGTTGGTGGTGACAGGAAACTCGTACCCAGGGTGATCCCCCAAGTGCTCCGCCTCCCCGTGGCCTCACTTTCTGCCACCTAGTGCATCCCACAGGCTCTGCCACTGACATCCAGCCTGATGCCTTATTCTCTGTAGACTCAGGGACCACCATGTATTGTCACTGCACTGCCCAGGGAGTGACTCCCCTTCCCTTGATTAAGAAGACATATGTCCCAGCCTCTGCAGGACAGAGTTCCTGTCTAACCCAGTGTGTGACCCTCATGTGCCTCCGCCCTGCACCCACTGCTGGAAAAGTAGCTGAGGACAGTGCAGCCCCCTCTTTATAAAGACACTCGTGATGACATTTAGGGCCCACCAGGATAATCCAGGGTGACCTCCCAACCTCAAGGTCCTCAATATACTCACATCTGCATGTCACTTTTCTCATGCAAAGAAACACCCACAGGTCCCATTTTGGGGACCACTTTAGCTGGGACTCAAGGTGACTGAGGTTGCAAACCACCAGAAATCGGGGAAACCTTGAAAGAAGTGGAAGCCCAGGGCCCAGCAGGCTCTCAGGGACCCAGCACAGGCAGCACTTTGTCTTCAGGCCACAGGCAGTTCAGCAAAAGTCTCTTGGACATGGCGACTGTGGTGGAACAGGTTTCCAAAGGTGACAGGGGTAACACTCAGGCCTCAGGTGGAGCCTCCTCAGGTGGCCTCCAGGTTCCCAGACCTAAAGTCTGAGTCAGGCATCCAACTCTCTTCTCAAGCCTCTCAGCCAGAGGCACGTGGTGGCCTCTCCTCTTCAATTCCCACTTCCATGTTCACATGTGACCCATGGCTTATAGTCCTGGCTCGTTGGCTCATTTGAGCACAAGAACTCTCATGGTGAAATGAAGGAAATCAGCATTTCCTGAAGTTTCAGAAAGCAAGTCCCACGGAGGCCACGTAATAAACAGATTCTGTGGTTATGTTAGAAAGGACTGCTCCAACTACTAGGGTCACAAACCCATCTCAAATGGGTTTTAAAAGAAGGTGAGGCTTAAATTGGATTAAGAAGTGAAGGAGGCATCATGCTAACATTAATTAAAAGAAAGCAAGCAGGACTGGCCACGTTAATTCAGACAAAGCAGACTTTAGAGCAGGGAAAGTAACAGGCGCATTCCATCACGGTAACGGGGTTAGTGCTCAAGAAGACCTAAGAGTCCTTAAAGGGAATGTGCCTAACAACAGAGCCTCAAAATACGTGAGTCAGATGTGACAGAGATGCAGGAGAAATAGGCGTCCCTGCCACCATCACTGGAGACTTTAACACACTCCCTCAGAAATGGGCCGATCCACCAGGCAGACATTTCTGATGAGGACTTGGTTGAACTCAGTGGCACTACCAATCAGCTGGACATAATTGACATCTTGCTCATTCAATAAGAGCAGATCACACATTCTTCCCCAACTCAAATGAGCATTTGCCAAAACCACATTCTGGACCTTAACACATTTCAAAGAATGTAAGCCATATAATCAGTATTTGCCCTCAGACCTTACTGGAATAAAACTAGAAATCAATAACAAAGTGATAGCTGGAAGATTCCCAAAGGCTTGGAGATAAAACAATACTTTTCTAAATAGTGCAGAGTATGTCAAAAAATAAATTTTAAAATGCTTGAATTAATGAAATTGAAGATGCAACTTTTCAAAATTCATGGGATGCAGCAAAAGCAGGCTTAGAAAGAAATTTATATATTGGAAACTAATAGAAGAGAAGAAAGACCTAAAAATCAGTAACCTGAGCCTTAACTTAGGTCACTAAAAACAAGCAAGCAGCAGAAGAAAAGAAATACCAAAATTTAGAGTAGAAATCAATTCAATTGAAAGCAGGAAATCAATTGGAGAAAATCAATAAAACCAAAAGTTGATTCTTTGGGGAAAAAATAAGATCAACAGGTATCTACCCAGGTTAAGAAAGGAGAGAATACACAATTTAATAATATCACAAATGAAAGATGGAACATCACTACAATCCCACAGGCATTAAAAGCAAGATAAACATATTATAAACAACTCTATGCCCACAATGGAATGGAGCAACTTCTTGAAGGACACAATGTGCCAAAACTCAAATAGGAAGAAATAAGGCAATCTGAAACAATCTATATCTGTTCAGATATTAAATCAATAACCTTCCAAAACAGAAAACAGTAGGCCCACATGGGTTCACTGGTGAATTCTACCATTTATTTAAGGGAAAAATTAATTTTTAATATTTTCTTCCAAAATATCAAAGTAGAGGAAATACTTCCAAATTTATTTCATGAGGTCAACATTACTTTAATATCAAAACTAGACAAAACCACTAGAGAGTAGAATTACATACCAATATCTCCCATAAACATAGATAATAAAATATTAGCAAATTGAATCCAACAACATATAATAAGAAATATACACCACAACCAAATGGGATTCATCCCTGATGTAATAATACTGGTTCAACTTTCCAAACTCATTAACCCAATCCATCTTATCAATAGGTTAAAAAAGAAAAGTTATATCAATAGTTGCAGAAAAAAACACTTGACAAAAATTCAACATCCCTTCATGATAAAAACTCATAACATATTATGAATAGAAGGGAACTTTATTAACTTGACAAAGAACATTTTTAAAAACCCTCTGCTAACATGATATTGATTGTGAGAAACTAGAAGCTTTGCTGCACAGATTAGTAACAGGGTAAAAATGTTCCCTTTCACCACTACTTTCAACATTGTGCTGGAAATCCTGGATGATGCACTAAGACAGGAAAAGAAAATTTGAAAGTACACAAATTGGAAGGAGAAAGTAAAACTGTCCTCGTTCACAGAGCACATGATTGTCTTTGGGCAAAATCTGAAGGAATAAGTGAAAAGACAAAAACTCCTGGAGCTAGTAAGCAAAGAGAGTGTGTGCAGGATATAAAATTAGTATACAAAAGTTGGTTGTTTGACCATAAACTTGGTAAGACCATAACAAGTAAGATAATATGAAATTAGAAATGCATTACCATTTATGGTATTTAGGTATAAATTTAACAAAATGTGTGCAAGGTCTATAGGAGGAAAACTATAAAACTGATGAAAAATATTAAAGAAGAACTGAATAAATGGAGAGATATTCTATATTCATGGATAGGAAGACTTGATGTTGTCAAGATGTTCATTCTTCACAACCTAATCTACAGATTGAATGAAATCCCAGTCAGAATCTCAGCAAGTTGTTTTATGAATATCAACAAAGTGATTCTAAAGTGTTCATGGGGAGGCAAAAGACCAGAAATACCCAAATCAATATTAAATCTTAGAATTGGAGAACTGACCCTACAAGTACTCAAGACTTTCTGTGAAGCTACAATAATCAAGACAATGTGGTATTGGGGGAAGAAAAGGCAGATAGATCAATGAACAGAATACAGAGTCAAGAAAGAGGAACGAAAATGCAGCCAAAGGAGTAAAGGCAACACAGAGAAGCAAAGAAAATCTTGTCAACAAACAGGGCTGGAGCAACTGGGCAGCCATATGCAAAATTGGCAGTGGGGAGATTTAGACATAAATCTTACACACTCCACAAAAATCAACTCAAAATTTAAAATAAGATAGCAGAAAATAAAGGTGGCCATTCTAGGTGCAATACCAAAGTAAAAATCCCTGAAGGAAATAATTTTATAAGCTGGACTCCATTAAAAGTAAAACTTCTGAGAAAATGTGAAGAGAATAAGAAGACAACTCTGGGAACAAATATTTTCAGAGAACAATCTGATAAAAGACTCTGATCCAAAATATACAAAGAACTCTTGAAACTCAACAACAAGAAAACAAATAACTTACAATGAGCAAAAGATTTGAATAGATAAATCACCGAAGAAGATATACAGATGGCAAGTGAGCACATGAGAAGATACGCATAGTCATTAAGGAATGGCAAATCAAAGCAGCTATGTGATGCCTCCAAGCGCTTCTTAGACCGCCCCACCTCCGAAACACTGACAATGCCAAATTCTGTGAGGATGCGGAGAAACAGGAACTCTTGCTCCCTGCTAATAGAAATGCAAAATTGCACAGCCAGTTGGTTGAGAGATTGGCAATTTCTTACAAAACTCAGCGTACCCTTCCCATGCAATCCAGCGGCCATGCTCCTTGGCATTAACCCTAATGAAGTGAATAAAATTCAATCCTGTCTCAGGCATAGACATAAGACTGGGAGAATAAGAAACAATAGGAACCCTTTTGCATTACTGATGGGAAAGTAAACTGGTACCTTCCTTTGTGAAATACTTGGGCAATGTCTAGAAAAGCTACATGTGATCCAGAAATGACTCAACAATGTCACGATTAAGAACTTGGCCCGAGAATCTCTTGAACACATCCTTTAAGGAACAGCAGGCTGGGATGCAGCTCAGGGGCAGAGCACTAGCCTAGTGTGGGAGAAGCCCTGGGCTCCATCCCCAACACGGCAAAACAGTTGAAAAGAAAATTCTACAAGAACATCAGTTGCAGCACTTATTTGCAACAGCAAAAACTAGAAACAACTTCAATGTCTCCCACCATTGAAGGAATAAACCTGTTCTGCAAATGTGGATCTGCCCAGGGGAAAGCCTTTTCTGGATTCATCTATGAAGTCAGAACACCATTTACCAAATCACACGATGGCATTTTCTAGGTTTATAGATGCCTGGCCCTGTCCACCATCCATTACTGTAGGGTTGTCGGCATTTTCTAGAGTTTTATGTAAATCACTCAGGTAGTGTGTGTTGTTCCAGGTCAGGCTTCTTGCACTCTGCGTGACTACTTGGGGATTCACTCATGGACTGGGCACCTCCTGTAGCATCCCCTTTTGTGGACATACCAGTTTGCTTCTTCTTTCACCTGTTCGTGGATATTTGGATTGGTTCACATTTTGGCTCCTACAATTAAAGCTACCTTGAAGCCGGGCATGGTGGCGCACGCCTGTAATCCAAGCGACTTGGGAGGCTGAGTCAGGAGGATCACGAGTTCAAAGCCAGCCTCAGCAACTTAGCGAGGCCCTAAGCAACTCAGTGAGACCCTGTCTCTAAATAAAATACAAAATAGGGCTGGGGATGTGGCTCAGTGGCCGAGTGTCCCTGAGTTCAATCCCTGGTTCCCAAAAAAAAAAAAAAAAAGAAAGCTACCTTGATGTTCACGTTCAAGTTTTTCTATAAACATAAGCTTTCATTCCTCCCAGGCAAATACCCAGGAGTAGAATTGCCTGGTCCTATGACAGATAAATACTTTACTTTTTAAAAAGTTACAAAGATAGGATTTTTCCCAAGTAGTTCCGCCATTTTACATGCCCCCAGTACTCTCTCAGTCCATTGGTCTTCATCAAAATTCTGAACACTTGCTGTAAAAGAGATCATTTAAAAATGAAAGCCACAAAGTCAGAGAACACATTTGCAAAGCATGTATCTGATGAAGAATGTAGATCTGAAATAGACAAAGAGAAAAACACATTTCTCATTAAGTATGAATGACCGATACAAGGGGCACAGGTGGACCCGAGGTTCTAGACCCACTGATTCAGATTTCAGATAGGGGGATTTTAGGCCCATAGCCAGGAGAAGGTGAGTAGGAGCTGATCTCTGGTTATGGGTCTGAAAGGCAGAAGGGCCTAGGCTATTCTTGACTCTCAGGGAACAACTACAGAAGGCGTTTCCAGAGAGAAGGACAGAACTCTCCAACGGTCAGGCTGTCAGCGAAAGACAAGTTGCCTGGTGAGGCGGTAGGTCTCCTTTGCTAGAGGGATGCAAATCAAAGCCAAGGTCTGGAAGGGATGCTTGCAGATCCTTTCTAAGGTGTGAGGGTTCTAGAACTTTCTGAAACATGTCCTTGAGAGCTTTTCCTTATCCAACCACACATAGACTTGGGCCTCGGCAAGAAGTCGAGGCATTGATCCGGGAAGGATGCCTAATGCTCAGATCTGCCCTGAGTCCAGCACAGCCCTGGTGAGCATCCTGTCCTCACCTGTGTCCTTAGTAAGCACCACGCAGTCGATGCTAAGGCAGCCCCGAGTCCTCGCCATCTATAATCTTCTACCTCCCGCCCACTGATTTTTTCGTTTTATGTCTCCTTCCTGGACATTACTTATTCTTTACTTTTAAATATTTGCTTCCGTAAAAAAACAAATGAACATGGGAGACAGATTTATAAAGAACGGTCCTGGAGAGGCGGGTGGATTAATTATTCAGCATTCCCTCCCTTTGTAACTACTTATTGTCTCATATGCATTTATATGGTACCTATCACTGCAGATCCTGCTCCCTGCCAGAGACATAATTTCCGGGGACTGACTACTTGTCTAAGATGCATACACAGGATTGCAATACTATTTTATTCCTGACTGTAACGGCACGTGCCATTGTTGGGTAATTGTGTTCATGTTTTTAAATGTGAAAAATAATCAAATATAACTTGAAAGAGATTGTACAGTAATTCAAGGGGATATTAAACCACCAGGAAGTTAGTCGGCAAATAAATAGGCGTTTGTGGCTGTCAGGGTGAGCGATGGGGAGCCAACTGGCTGTGGGGGAGGAGGAGGGAGAGCCAGACAAAGAGCAAGATCTGGCTTTGCGCCTCCTTGCTGGGTTGGCTGTGCTGGTGGAAGGGGGCTTCCAGGGCCAAGGGAGCAGGTCATCCGAGTGACCTGGAAGAGGGCAGAGGGGCACTGTACTCTTCCGGTGAGATAGCAGAGGGGTTGGATAGGAGAAGGCTGCAGTTTCCACAGGGGCTTCTCTGAGCAGCGAGAGAAGGCAGACTCAGGCTGCTGCTGGGCGGGAAGGACCACCCGTCAGACGTGGCTGGTGCCCCACTGTTTAGGTCACTAAAACATCCATGGAAAGACAAGCACTGCTGTCCCATTTTACAGATGGGAAGACTGGAGCTCAGAGTGGCTAAGCAAAGCCTGGGGGCTTTCCCTGAGGCCACTGTGCACCCCCACCCGACCCCACCCTGCACAGCAAACAAGCCCCTGCCTTCCCGGAGCTCACGGACATCCAAGCTGATTCTGGACGTGAATCAGCGAGGTGTCCTTTCTTCATCTTGCTTGCTAGGGATGAGCAGCACACAGCCAGGCCAGGCCTGTCCCACCCCAGGGAGAAGAGGAAGGAACCAGACTACCAGCTCTGCAGGGGGGTGTTCTGGGCAGGCAGGACCAGGAGAGAGAGGAAGAGGAGGAAGTGGAGGAATGAGAGCCCCGTTCTGACCCATTTTCTTCCCCAAAACTAGCCAACGGGGTGGCATCTGCTAAGTTTGGGGGTTAGAAATTTTGCATCTCCTCGTGTGCAGCACAAGGGGGGACGCTTCTCTGGCCAGGCCAAGGACCCCCAGCACATGGGTCTGCAGACCCGTGGTGCTCAGCCTGCTGACCGTGGCAGAGGACAGGAGGCAGGGTCATGAGCACATCTCCCGTCGCTTCCCACCCCGTCATTGGCATCAAATGAGGATCTGCACGGCTCGGCTTCCCCAGGCGGGACACTGGGCTTTGTGCCACCGTTTGTTGGTTTCTCTCTGCTCAACCCAGACTTGTGCTTCAGATGCATGAGAACAGCTAAGTTAGTGCCGAGTGCCAGAAATCAGCTCTGCTCATCTCAGACCAAAAGGGGTGGGTAGGGTGTCGGGAGGCAAGTGGGCCTCATATGCCACTAGGCCTGGAGCATGAAGCACAGAGTGAGCGCTATTCTCTCTCTCTCTCTCTCTCTCTCTCTCTCTCTCTCCCTCTCTCTCTCTCTCTCTCTCTCTCATCTCTACTTTCGTTTGCCCAGTACACATTGAGTATCACTAATCCAACTCCCCCATCCAAATCTCTCCAAGATTTCACATTTCTGAGCTCTGACACAACACCACAGTAGAAACCCCCTGCCACGACACTTGGTTCCATGCACAAAATAATTAAAATATCGTATAAAGTTACCTTCATGCTACAAGTGTGAGGCGTAGAGGAAACAGAAATGAATTTCATCTTTAGATGTAGGTCCTATCTCCAAGATGGCTCATTGTGTGTAAGCAAGTAAGAAAAGGAAAATCCTAATCCTTCTGATTCTGAGCGTGTTGGACAAGCGATACAACCTGCAGACGAGACATGGCAGAATACAGCCACCAGAAACAGCTCCAGGTGGACACCAAACTGGCCTCCCAGACTGTCACATCCACAGCCCAGATGTCCCAGAGTAGTGGGGAAGGTCGCTGAAAGGCCAAAGAAAGTGCCAGAGATGGCGGGCCAGACATAGGATTTATGGAGGATGGCTTAGAGAAATCAGCGACTGCCCTGGGCACTGTGTCGGTGACAGGCTGAGCCAGTAGCATCCCTCACTGTGCCTGGCCAAGTGCCTCCTCCCCCTCAGGGCATCTGGTCCAGGGGAGGACAGCTGGGTGAGTGACAGATCTCCCTCCCAGTGGCCTCGGTTCTGCACCAGTCGCCACTGGGAGAAGGGCTTTCTATGTTAGGCTGCAGAAGTGACATCATCAGCTTGAACTCGCTTACTTTGCTGTGTGACCAGCATCCCAAGGAGCAACTGCCCTGGAGTCCATGCAGGAAGATAACACTAACTTGTCCTTGTTCCCAGCCTGCATGAGAGACGGTCAGTGTCCTTCAAAATGGCATGCATCTGAACATTCTGATCTGGGCTTGCTCTCATTGTTCCCTCAGCTTGACTGGGTTCAGGGAACAGAAAGGGGGTGTTTGGGGACTTTGTACTTTACCACCCCCTTTTCTTTAAAGATGATACACAGAGTGACAGGACACCCTGATCTCAGCTTCAATGGTCCCTGAAGACAAAGGCAAAGTCCCGGTGAGAGTCAAGCCTCTATGCAGGGAGGGAGCTCACGCTGCAGGAAGCTTGACGTTTCACTAAACACATTTGAAACGGGGGAGGACATTTCTAAGAAAGAAAGGTGCCAGTGTGAGGAGCCCACAGGACCCCCCCGCCCCCCAGCACACACCTTCTACAAAAGTCACACGGTCCCTTCCACCGTCGCACCTCTGCACCCTGGCCTCAGTCTCCCTCGGCTCCCTCTGAGGTTCCCTCCACCCCAGGCTCCCCAAGGCCAAGCCTTCTTCTCTGCTGGGCTCAGCTCAGCTCTGTCCCTGCTCCTCCAAGAAGGCCCCACTCCTGCAGCCACTGTGACCTGCCTTCCTCTGCGCCCTTCTACCAGGGAAAATCCATGCCCTCCCCCAGGCACCATCTGTCCATTTGTTGAACACTGGTGAGCACCTACTATGTGCCGGGCACCATGTTTCAGTGCTGTGGGGGACACCAAGGGCAGAATGCCACTGAAACCCAGAGGGAATGCCCGTTCCAGTCAAGTCCATGAAAGGTGATTAGTCCACAAATTGTGTACAGTACTGTTCTAGTCACGATAAAACTTCGATGCTGGGTATCCATTAAAAAGGGGGAGGATTAGTTGAATCTGGGTCATTACAGTAGGAAATTCATATATATAATCATTTACTCATGAATATTAATGCATTTAACGAGGGTAAAACATATTACTTAAAATAAAGTATTCTTTCCAGCCACTGTTGGATTTCTCATTACTCTTTCCCATGCAGATATTACCCATGATTTACCTGTATATCAAGCATCCGATGTGGCTCAAGTCCACCTCTGGCTGAATTAGGGTGGCCACTGTTGGCCTGAATTACAGTGGTAAAAAACTTTCATGGTGATCTCGGAGTCAGAGTTCTCCCATTTAGGTATATGACATGTGTTAACATTATTTGGTCAATGGTGTGAACAGAAATTTTCTTTATGCTTTTTTGGAATATGGAAGGATGATATTAAGACAGCGATGGCATGTCAACACTGCTTGCTTCTGATCTCTGTCTATAATGTGCATCTTGAAGTCATGATTTAGGAGTGTACTAATCTAAAATTGGAACAATTAAAAAAAATGAGACTGGATCAAGTTTGTCTCATTACCACTTACAAAAAATATGTGAGTTAAATAAAGAAGATTATTAAATTACATAAAAATCAGGTAGAGTCAAAATTAGCCTCAAAATTCCTGAAGTTATCCTTAAAATGGAATGTTAGTGAATAACCAACTCAAATTGCATCTAACAAAATCAATTTCCTTTTGCTCCAACATTGGGAGATATTTCTCCTTCTAGGGTTGTGCATTAGATGGAGAAGTTAGAGTGCCCTTGGGGCCGAGTCACATGGAAATGACCTAAGTTCAATGACCTAAGTTCATGTCTGCCAATGTTAACAGCCAGACCACACTGATGAGAGGCTGTACCCAGAACACGAGGAAGCCAAGGCCAGGGAGGTCAGAACTCTGGAACCTGCTTTACATGGCAAGGTCTGCTTCTCAGCCCCCTTCCAATTGTTCTGGTTAAACTTGCACACATCAAACCTATGCCAAAGAGGTCCACAAGTGGCTGGTGGCCATCTCCACACCCATCTTCATGAGGCAGGGCCTACATGTGCTGAAGGCCATCTGGAGTAGATGGAGATCTGCAGAGCTGACTTCTTCCCCGGGTTCAGGTGGCTCAGACTGATCTCACCTCTCCCTGGTGTTTCAGAGTAGGGGGAAAGTCAGCGACCCCTGTGAAAAGAGAGGGCACTTCCATGGCTGGAATCGTGACCCGGTTTGCACTCTGCTTCTGACTGTATTGTGCTCTGTGAATTACTGTTCTGCTTGGGGAATCTTTGTTCTCCCAACTATAGCAAAGTTTAATTACCATGTTCCTGCTATGGAGGAAAATCTTATTCTGGAAGCAAGTCTGTTTCAGACCAATCCGTCATCTTACTCATTGACTGATGTTTTTGCCACAGGGTAGGAAATTTTTAAAGATCTGTTCTTGGAAAAAAGCTGGTGTGTGGTTGGTACAACAGCCCTAGAAAGGACTTGGGGACCCAAAAGACTGATGGGAGGCGAGCTTGGGGGAGAGGAAGAGGACAAAACAGGCCTGGTGTTTTGACTGATGTTCATTGTGCTAAAAGGCTCAGAGCTCTGACCTCCCGCCATCTTATTTTCTGGAAGCAGCTGGAGTTGGATGCTCTGAGGGGCATGGCCAGGGAGGATATGGCTTCTTAGCTCTGCAAGCCTCTGTGAACCCCATCCTAATACTAGGCAATAACTTCAACTCATGGTGTATTTATGTGGGCCAGGCCCTGGGAGGAGCTTCCTTTCCATTTTCCCAGAACAAATCTCAGTACACACTCCAGGTGTGTAAGAAACAGACTAGAATTAATTTCTATTTTGAGTCCTTGTGACACTCATGGGCCTGCCCTGCAGCCTGTGTTTCCCAGGTTCCCTGACAGCTGGCATCTGCCCAGCTTCCACCTGTGGGAAGCTGTCCCAGTTCTCTGTCACTATACAACTGAATACCTCCAAGCATAGTGACTTCAAACAGCAAGCATTGTGTGATTATCTCTCGGGTCT
This sequence comes from Glaucomys volans, assembly GCA_020662805.1. Taxonomy (NCBI): domain Eukaryota; kingdom Metazoa; phylum Chordata; class Mammalia; order Rodentia; family Sciuridae; genus Glaucomys; species Glaucomys volans. The sequence goes on from JAJEJO010002139.1 coordinate 173,751, forward strand.
GTAGTCAGTCAAGGGCAGTGCACAACTGAGCATGTCCGCTCCGTGCAGCTTGGCTGGTATCTCGGTGGGATTCAGCAGAGCCCCGTCTAGACTGCATCATCCAACATGGTGTCACTCATGTGTCTAAAACCTTGGCAGAGACAGCTGGAGGCTGGGCACAGCCAAACCCCTCTCCCTGAGGGGGTCTCCAAGGACTCACTCCAGCTTCTTAGTCTGGCTTTTCATATAGCATTTCAGGGCTTGAAGAGAACAAAGCAAAGCCACCAGTGCTCTTAAGAAGGCCAAGCCCAGAACACTCACCTTCATTGTCTTCTATGGTCAAAGCAGCCATGGCAGTGCAGATTCAGGAAGAAGCATCAGAAACTCGACCTTGGAGTTTCTGGGCATCTCCATTCCACCAGGGAGGTACTGGTGGGATATTGGAGGGGGAAGTGGGAGAAGGCAGGGTCCCACTTCCTCTCTGCCTGGAGCAGCAGATGGGACAGCAGCTATGTCCCTGTCATATTCCAGTACCCTCCAGACAGGCCAGCCCTCATGGTGGTTTCCAGCAGGCCACCCTGCCTCCAGTTTGGGAAACATCACCTCAAGATGGCGTCAGGTCCCAGAAGGCTCCCACAGGGTCACGCCATTTAGAAATCCATCCTATCCTGAGTCACCCCACCTGCTGAGAGGCTGTGATCCCAGGAGCATGGCCATTCAGGGCTGTCCCCTCTCTGCTCCCCTGTCCCATCCAGTAGGCATGAGGTCTCTCTAATAGGTGCCTGGACCCCTAGTCACTGGAGCTCAGTGGGGCCATTTTCCCTCGAGTTTCCTCCCAGTTCTCTCAGGGGACCCTGGGAAGCCCGCAAGCTTCCCCTCTCTCTTTTTCACCCCTTCTTCCCTAAGTCCAGGGACCCGTTTCTCACTTCTCCTGGCCTCTCTTGAGATCTTTCATCTTGGCTCTGTGTCTTTTTCTGGCTCTGGATGCTGGGACGTTTGGAAACAAAAGCCAGGTAGACTCACTGGCACCTGAGCACCTGCCCGGCCGCATCCTGACCTGAGGGGCTCTGTGTTGTGCACTGGGAAGGCAGAGGGGAAACAGGACAGGGTGAATGACGGCGGTGGAAGCATCTGGGCCCCAGGAGGAACCAGCTGCCATGTAGGCAACGGAAGCTAGTTTTCTGGTGGGGCTGTGTGTCTGGCTGCTGGAAGGTACAGGAAGTGACCAGAGAGGACAAGATGCCCTAGGATAAACAGGAGCAGGAAGCTACAACCATCCCAGACCCAGAGAGACCTGCAGCTGTAGGACAGGCTGCCCAGCGAGGGCTGAGTCCTTCAGGAGAACACGGCCAGCGCTGCCAGACTCCCTGAGAGCCTGCACCCGGGCTTCCCACTGGCTATGGCCCCATGGCATCCAGAGGTTGCGGGAACTTGGAGACACACTCAGAGCTGACATGTGAGCCGCCATCTAAGTGGAAAGTTCCAAATACATGGAGCCTATGGTTGTGAGCTCCATAGGGGAGCTATGCCGCACGGGACCTGCATCAGAAAGACTAAGACACTAGTCTCTGTCCTCTTCTGAGGACACGCTGTCCATCCTGGTGGCCTTCAAGCACCACATTTTTCTTTTACTTGAATGAAGGCAGCAGGGCTCTGGGAGCCGTGGGGAGCAGGACCTGCTCACTGGGATTTCAGAGGGTCGTTCTGTTCTGCTTCATGCTCTTCGTGGTACAGCATTCTTCAATTTATGGCAATGGACATCTAGGTCCCCAGAAGAACCAGACAGACCTCCAAGAGGCGTGGGCAGCTGTCAGGGACAGACAGGGAGAGTGTGGAATGTGGGACTTCACGTGAACCCCATGCCTGCTCATGAGGGAACACTGGGCTCGCACAGAGGACTGACAGGAAGGGCACACGTCTCCAGAGGTGCACTGGGAGGAAAGCACTGCAGACGTTCTCCGGAGACGGCTTTCGCCCTCTCTCCTTCTTTCTATAGTGAGAGCTTCTCTGAAGCTCCCAGGGTCTCATAGGTTTGAAACTTCAGAAGTGTGCCATGGTGAGGGCAGTGGAGTCACTGCGGGCAGCCAGTCTGGCCTCCCTTAGCTTCCTTTCTGGAACCTGCTCTGAACGACTCCTTGCCTTCTCCGTCCTGTGTCCTCCTCCTTCAGAGCCCTGACCTTGAGCTGAGACCCTGTCCTGTTGGAAGTACTTCCACGACCCCCTTCACTGATCCCCTCCTGACACCCCTAGACTCTTTCTTGAGCCCTCTGAGCCTCCAGGATTGAAAGGACCACGGAGCCATGCACGTGATTGCACTTGGCTTATTTCCTCAATCACATGAGTCTGTTTCCTGCTTACTATGAACCACAAGGGTGGGAATAGGAAGGAAGCTTGTTCAGGATGCTTCTAGCCACTGCCCCCACCCCCAAGAAAAAAAACAGAATCATCCCGGCGTGAAGGAACACTCGATTCTGAGTTAGCTTCCTGGGAGACCGAGACCCAGTCACTCCTCAATCCCTCCCAGTGTCAGGGCGAATTATAAATGCGGATCTATACAGCCTTCGGAATCCCAGACCCCGTCCAAAGCTGTTGGCTGCAAAACCATGTTTCTGAAATTCAATCATGTTTTTCATCGATTTACATTTTGAAATTGGGAGTCTTTGCCCTGGAGATATAATAAAAACTATACCCAAGAAAATGGGAAAACTTTCCCCCTTTATATTTCAAGGAGAGTGATCTTTATACAAAACATTCATTTGTCTGCTTAGAGTAAAAGAGTGTGGTGCCGGTTCAGGGTCAGGACGCAACGCTTTTGATTGATGTTTCCTGGAAGGAGAAGCCCAGCCAGTGATGTTGTTCCTACTTCCTGCCCCAACCCATTGGGGGGCAACTGAAGCCCCGGGGTGAAGGGTCACCAGGGCCCCAGACCCCAGGCTCATGCTCGGTCCTCTACTCCTGCTCCACACATGCAGGTTTCTGAGCCGCACCTGGTGTCTGCCTGTGGAGCTGAGAAGCCCAGAGGGCACAGAGGGGGACAGGTCACCTCCTGCATCCTCTTCGGAGTCCCCAGACTCCTACCAAGTGGAGCTCCATGCCCCTGACCAGCCAGGGTCCTCTGCCCTTGCCCAACCCTTCCCTCTCTGCACAGCCTGGCCACCACCAACAGGCCTCAGAGTCCTTGCCGGGGCCACTCTTGTTCTATCCCTACTGTGTGTCCTGGGTGTGGACCATCTCAGGGCCAATGGCTCCTGGAATGCTCGCTTTGCTGAAGTACCAAGCAAGATTAGCAAGCAGAGGTTTGGGAAAGTCTTAGAGATGGAACCTATGGGTCCCATGGGGGGCTTGCCAGGGGCCTGGAAGGGTGGAGAAGGGAAGACCTAGGCATCATGCACAATGGCATCAGCATTTCCTGGAAGATGTGGAGAGGGCTGGTGGCAAGACAGATCAGCACTTTGGCTTTGGACCTGTTACAATTGCCCCACTAGACACCCCCATGGAGATATTGATGTGATGACTGAAACATGAATCTGGAACTCAGGGTCGTCACTCAATGCTACCCACAGCTGGAAGTCATCATGACATGCAGTACATTGGGGGCACGCACAGGTGTGTGTGAGTGCTCCAGTGAGGACATGTGGGTGTCTGTCCACGTGTGACCATGGGCAGGCACACCTTGGAATGTCACATTCATCACAACTTCTGGTCTGACCCTAGCCAACCTGCAAAAGAAGGAGCTGGTGTTAAATAGCACTTGAGATTCTCGCCAGTGGCCAGAGGGTGGCTCTGAGGGTGGGGGTCAGGAAGACAGGGCCCTCCGTGGATTCTTTTTCTTTTCTTGAGATGAGCAGGAGCAAAGAAACCTAAGACTCTAAGCAGTGAGCACTCCCTGGCCTAAAAAGACTCCTGAGCCCAAAGCCACAGGTGTCATTGCACCAAACCCTGGGCCGTCTGCTTAACGTCTCTCGCTTCCCCGTGCTGACCAAGTCCTGTCCGCCATCCTCCGGCTGCATGGCCAGGAGGACGCAGGGTGTGCCTCACCAGGGCTCTGCACAGCTTCACCCTGACCCCTGCTGTGTCACCTCTTCACTGCTGTGACCACAAGACTGACAAGGACAAGACAGAAGGGGAAGAGTTTATTGCGGCCCATGGTTTCTGAGGTCAGCACCCTCCACAGCCCTGGCCCGAGGCGAGGCAGAGCATCACGGTGGACGGCAATGGGCAGGGGGGAAGAGCCGCCCAGGTCCCGGGACCAGGAAGCAGAGAGGGAGTGGGGAGAGGGCTCCACTCCCCCAGTGGCCCGCATCTTCCTGCCACACCCTGCCTATAGCTACTGCTCAGTTAAGCCATATCACTGGCTTGATCCACTGACTGGGTGACAACTCTCATAATCCAGTCATTTCACCCCAAAGTCCTTGCATTCAGAGGTGAAATGAATGAGCTCAGGGGAACACCTCGACCCTGGACCCTAACAAACATGATCCTGTCTTTGCTACCTCCAAGGTCCTTTCCATACTATCCTCCAGTTATGTCTACACCTCCTCCAACCCCATCTACACCTCCTCCAACCCTGTCTACACCCTCCTCTGATGTTGTCCGCAAACTCCAGGCAGTCATTGCTCTAAAACACAGATGTGACAATGCCACCTCTTTCCCTGGGCCCCACAGCTCCAGGGTCACATCCAGGGTATAGGCCATGCATGGCCAGGGCCTTGGGATCTGCCCCTGCCGTGGTCAGCCTCATCCGTGACTCACCCGCAGCGTGAGCTGCAGCCAGGCTAACTCTTGTGCACCCTCCTCCCCACACACGGGCACTCCCTATGCTCTGTGCTGGGTTCTCTTCTCCTCTTTCTTCCTGCTTACTGTCCACTCAGCCTGCAGGTCACCTGAGATGTCCCTCCCCAGGAAGCCTTTCCTAGCCTGGCAGGACAGGCCCAGTTCTCCTCCCCAGCTCTCGCTGAGCTCCCCCAACACCATTTCCCTCTCGTGGTAAAGAGCCTCTGCAAGCATCCACCTCCCACTCACTGTAGAGGGTAGGCCTTGGATCACAGATGGCAGCCCATTCGTGCCTGTCTCCCTGGCATCCAGCATCCCCTGCCATTCTTTAATTCGAGACTGTTCATTGAGCATCTGCTGTGTGCTGGACATCGAGGGGCACACGGCTCCTGCCTTCATGGGACTTGCAGTTTATTGGGGGAGCAAAGCAAAAGGAAAAAATAGCAGGCATATTAAACATATACTCCATAGTGACAAATATGCTGAAGGAAGCCAAAGCAGTGGCCGGAGAGCTTGGGCGTTCTCATTTGAGACAAGGCGGTCAGCGTAGGAGGGCTTCTGCAAAGAAGCAGCAACTGAGCATATGTAGGTTCTAATAAAATTCAGCTGACTCACTGTTAGTCAGCTTTCAGTTACTATGACAAAATACCCATGGCAATTATCTTGTAAAGAGAAAAGGGTTATTTTTGCTCATGGTTCTGGAGATTGCATTTTAAAATTAGATAGCCCGACTACTTTGGGCCTCTGGTGCAGGTGGATCATCACAATGGGGCGCATGAGGGAACAAACCATGAGCCAGGAAGCAAAGACGAGGAAGAGACTGGGATCCCACAATCCCCCAGAGTCCTGAGGACCTTCCATTAGGCCCCACCTCCCAAGAGTGCCCCCTGGGACCACGCCTTCACCAATGGGCCTGGGGGCTCATCCCAGGAGTGGAGCCCCAGCCAGTTCTCTGCAAGTCCTTCCCTGGGAGTGGACTTGTCCCAAGGCTCGGGAGACCTGAGCAGCAGAGGGCTTGGACCAAGCCCCAGAGTCCTTCTCTGTGAAAAGCCGGGTCTCGGGTAATAAAGTGGAGTCTCATTCTCATTGTGGGGCAATTAATTTGAGGACCAGACCCAGTAGATTATTGATCAGTGTTAATCATTAGAAAATGCTGAGCTAATGAATCTAACTGCCAGGAGACCCTGCAGGGCCTGGGAGGGCCAGTTAGGCACAGTGCCCTCGTCCCCTTCCAGCCCAACCAACAGAGCTTTATTTACAAGCCTCTAGATTTTTCTTAGCCAAAAGAAAGGGCAGGGGTGCAAGGTGAGAAAGGCTAGGTCAAAGCACTTCTCCAGCTGAGCAGGCATGAGGGGGCCCCTCAGCTGCTCCTGCCAGACTCTGTTCCTATCTGTTTAAACTGTTCATTTTAAAATAGTTTTAGATTCACAAGGGTCTGCAAAGGCCGTGCCGAGAGTTCAGGCCTCTGCACACCCAGGATCCCCTCTTACTGACAGGTTAGGTCAGCCGGGTCACGGTTAGTGACGCAGCAGTGGAGTGGTATCCTTAAGGTCCCCAGGCACTTCACGTTTCCTTAGGTTCCACTTGACGTCCCTCTCCTCCTCCAGATCCCATCCAGGACACCCTACACCTGGTCCTCCTGCCCCCTCGGCTCCCCTTGGCTGTGGCAGTGGCTGAGACCTCTCTTCATTAATGACCCTGACAGGTCTGAGGAGATGCTCTGCAGAGGTCGTTTTGGGGTTTGAGGGTGGATTTCCTCTGGTGGGCAGGAATCTGTTTTGCACGAGTGCTGATTGTGCTGTTCATAGGGTTCAGGTGGATGTTTGAACCCACGCACACAGCGTGCACAGCTCAAATCCAACCTCCCTGACCCACTCCATACTCACGCTCCAAACCTCTCTTTATCACGAGTCTTCCTGGTGGACTTGCTTCAGCTCCCACACCTGAGGGACAGATGTGGTGCTGGCCTTCCTGGGTCTGGCTCATCTCTCTGAACTCGACATCTTCAGTTCTGTCCGCTTTGCTACCAACGGCAGCCTCCACTCTTCCCTAAGGCTGAGTGATTCTCCATCAGGTGTCTGCGCCGCCCTGTCAACCTGCTCACCTGCTGACGGACCCTGGTGGTCCACAGTCAGCTGCCGTGAGTCTCTGGGGGCTCATCCACTCCCTTTGGATAAACAGCTGGGAGGATCACTCCAGGTGTTTCCTAGGCTGCTCCTCAATCAGATTTCCTCTGAAGTTTGTCTCCTGGTTAAACTGAGTTTGGGGTCAAGTGCCTGCCACATCCCATCATCTGAAGGGACACCCTGTCAACGTGACTTGTCACTGTACACCGGACCCCGCTGGCTCAGTCGGTGTGCACCAGGTTCCCACTGGGAAGCCATGCCCCCCCTCATGTGCACACCTTCCTCTTTGGAAGGAAGTCCCTATGCACAGCTCACCCTCCAGAGTGGGGAGCCACGCCCCAGCTCCCCGAGGCGGTAGCTGCCTGAGTTATTCGGGAAGTTTCTGCATGAGAGACACGTTGAAGCGCGTGTGGACTCATGGATACTCATATCCCTGAGTACATCTCTCCTCCCATCCTGCTGCTCAGACGCCTCTTCCAGTTTGCTTCTATGTTCCTTGGATAGTCCACCATGGTTGGGTGTGTGTGTGTGTGACTCAGGTGTCAGCACGTGCTTACCTTCTGGCACCACAAGTACCCAAGGCTGCTGTGCCTCTGGCCTGGAGTTGGCGTTGCCCCGGGAACCCTGGTTCCCCTTATTGAAGAATCCCATGTTAATTTTCACCATGGACTATCATCCTGCTTTGCTTTCTTTACGAGCATGAAACTACATTGTGTTCGTTATGGAAAACTTTAGCGAATCTGTGAAGGAAGGTGGCTGACCATTAGTAGCCCTCCGAGGCAGAGACGGCCAACCCCAGTATGTGGGCATGTTTCCACCAGGTCTTTGTGCCATTGCTGGCCTTTGAGAAGGCCTCTCCGTGCCTGCACTCTCCACCTCTACCAGACCAAGGGATGTCACTAGGGTGGGGAACTGTGCCTCCCTGGCCGGGCACCTGAGAGCAGATGAGTCAGTCTGGCCTTTCCTGGGTTGTCTGTGACTGGCCGCTCCTCCCTCCAGGTAATCACAGGTCAAGGGGCCAAGGGGCTGGAGAGGGTCCTGAGCAGACTCTGAGGAGAGGGGTCTTCCTAGTTTGGTGACCCTAACCACAGTAGTTGACCTGACCTTCTGTTCTCTAAGGATTAAGATAATGTGCACAAAATCCTTCAAAGAAGGCCTGGCCAATGGCATATTTTGAAAAAAGTAGAAGCTGTGATTGCTGTATTTATAATGATCATTAATAATTTATTCGAAAAAGCCAACCCCTAAGGGCAGAAGGTCAGGCTGTGTGAAGGCAGGCTCCGGAGGGCGCATGTGCCACACGGCCTCCCGCAGGGAGACCCCCTGAAGGTGATCTGCTCCTTCCCAGGAGTCTATCTGAGTCAGGTGCTGCCTCTCTACTGGACCAACAGAGGGGGAAGAGAGTTCCAGGTTTGAAGAGGGTGTGTGTGTAGGACGTGCTGCTCTGTGGATGAGCACGAGGACAGCCAGGCTGCTCAGGGTCACCCATGTCCCCGCTCAGCTTCACCTGCCCTCTCTCACTTAGTGAGATCCAGTGCCGTGCGTCTTGCAAGGTTGCTGTGAACACCAAGTAAGTTCATGACACTGAGACTAGTACAGTCCATGGCCCAGAGTATGCACTCAATTAATCTGAGTCACAGTTGACCGTTCCATTAGGGACCATTTGGGTTGCAAGTAACAGAAACAGCAGCCCAAAGTTCTTTCAAAGGGATCTATTGAGTCATACACCTGAACTTCAGAGTCTCATAGGATCTCGTTGACTCGGATCAGACGGTGTGCCCATCCCTGTACAATCGCAGGTACAGGTGGGTTTAAGGACCAGACAGGCCACTGTGATTCAGTCTCCACCCTAAAGGATATCACAGGGAACAGCTGTGAGCGAGCTAAAAATCAGTGTGCATTGCTCCTCGAAACTGCTGCCCATTTCCCCTGAAGATGAAGCTCAAGAGGAGAGACCCAGAAGGGTTCAGCTTTGAGCTGGTGGGCAGTCGTGGGGAGAAGGAGTAGCCATGCAGACAGGATCTTGGCCAGGGGAGGGGAGTAGATACAGTGGAGTTTGGCAAACAGAAAGCTCATCTGTGGGCCAGAATCCTTTCCTGCAGCATTCCCCTCTCTGTCCCATTCAGGAGAATCTCCTGAAAGTCTCCCCATGCATCCTGGCTAGAATAGGGAAATATCACCAGATTGGATTCAAGAGCCCTGGGTCCAAGTCCTGATTCTACTGTAACATGGGGCATGTGGATCCCCCTGGTCTGGGCCACTGTCTCCTCCCCTTCAGTGAGCAGTTGGTGGTCATCAACCCAGACATTGCTTCTAATCGCCATCCAAGTTTCGGCTACACTCTGACTGGGATCATTGGACTGAGTTCAATCCAGCCCCTAGCACAGGACCTGGCACTCAGTTCAGTGTGTGGTGTGTTTGTTGAAGGAAGGAGTGAATTTAGATAAACCAGAATAATCTCAGTTGAGCTCAGCAATATAAAGCAGGAAAACACAGAATCAACATGATTTGGGGTAAATCGCCTAATTTCTCTGAACCTGTGTCACTTCCTCTAAAGTAGATAGAGTAATAATTTGTCCTCACCTCCTGGGACCTATTGAGGATTAAATGAGATAAAATGTACAACAGTACCAATTACCCTTGCTTGAACCCCTAAGTTCCTGGTGCTGAAGTAGACTGCAGGTAATGTATTTAAAGTGATAAATATAGTGGTACTTAACAAATACTATTTTTCTTCCCTCAAAACTACATTAATTTAAGCTTTATTTGTTGGAGAAGGGAATGGAAGGACGGGTGGATGGACAGATGGATGGATGGATGGATGGATGGATGGATGGATGGATGGATGGTTGTGTGGATGGAAGAATGGATGGATGGATGGATGGATGGATGGATGGATGGATGGATGGAAGGAAGATGGATGGATAGATGGATGGGTGTGTGGATGAATGGATGGATGGACAGATGGAGGGTGGATGGACAGATGGGTGTATGGATGAATGGATGGACAGATGAATAGATGGACAGGTGCATAGATGGATAGATGGCCAGGTAGATAGATGGATGGATGAATTGATAGATGAATGGAGGGAAGGAGCAATCTTCTGGCAGCAGGGCATGGTCTGAGTGTGGGGGTGCCACTGGCCCAGCACAAGTCTCACCATTTTAGGATAACGATCCTGGACTTCAGAGAGCTCCTGGGTCTGAAGGTTTAGCTTTAATTAAAGTCTCAGCACAGGTTTAAATGCCATTTTATTTTAGTTCATAATTAACACTAATGAGATGAGTAGATCACAAACAACACACATTTTGAGAACATGAAAAACAGCATCTGAGCTTGGTGGTTTCCACTTTTGCTCTGCCCCCTCCCATGCTCTGTTCAATTAAAAGTTTTGAGAAAATATTGCAACCACATTCCCTGTCCTTGTGGTAATGAAGCATATTAATTTGAATGTGATGAATACAATATTCCGCTGACTTTTTATTCCCCTATCTACAAAAGTTTAAAATAATGGGCCAATTAAATCAGGAGAGGAGAAAGCAGGGTTTGCCTGGGGCTCCACGTCAGCAACCAAAGAACTGAAGGAACACAATCGCGCGACAGCGTCTGAGCCAGATCCTTCCCCTTGGCTACAAGTGACAGGCTCTGACTCATATTGGACAAATGCGGACACAGGATGAGCAGGCAGTGGAGAGGGACCACCAGGCTGGGTGCCAGGCCAGCCTCCAGCCTCCACCTCTCCGAGGGCACTTGTTGTATGGACACCTGGACAGACAGATGGACGGTTGGATGGGTGGGTAAATTGGAAAGATGAACCAGAGGACCCGAGACCCCATTCTTCTCAAGGTAGTACACTAAGTCTGGTGTGGAGCCGACCTAGCCCGCCAAGACCTAGAAGCTGGAGGTAGGACTTCCCGGCAAGCCCAGTGCATGACCTCTGTGCCTGGAGGCACTTTATCTAAATCACAGAACTGGCCTGAGCCCAGGTTCAGTCCACAGCCACTCCACTCTAAAGCAGAGGCTCCCCTAAACCAGGCGGCCCTAGGAAGGCTGAACCTTCCCCAGCATGAGCTTCTGCATTGGAAGGGGGTGCCCTAGGTTGGAACTATGAACCTATGGGTCCTGGATCCCCCTGAGCACCTCTGGAAGGTTCCCCCTCCATGTTGTCCCTCAGTCACTGACTCCACCTTGCCACGCTGGTGTCTGAGGAATGTGTGGGTCCATCCCACAACCTCTGCGTGCCTTGTGCCCCGCCATCATGCTCTCTCACTCCAGACATCATGCATACACGCACGCGCGCGCACACACACACACACACACACACGTTGCTCCTTTGCTTAAAACCCATTCTGCGCAGGCTAGAAAATCCCAACAGGATTCAAGGTCTTTGTGTGCCCAACCCCTGCAACCTCCCAGCCTTACCCATTGCAAGGCCTCCTCCACCCCTGCCTGCTCCACAGCCCCTGGCACTGGCCTTCAGTCCATTCCTCAACACCCCTTGACTCAGACCCTCTCACCTCAGGGCCTTTGCAGATGCTGTCCCTCTTGCCCTATGTGTCCTTGCCCCACCTGCCACTTGGCGAATGCCTGCTACCCCTCAGCTCTTCCCTCCAGCATCACATCCTCAAGGGCAGCCTCCCTGCTGAGCTCCCTGGGCCCCGCCATGCAGGCTGGTCTCCGGCACCACAGCTGTCACGTACTGGCGCTATTGTCACACAGGAATCCCCCAATAGGCCTCTAATGACCATTCCCCAGTCCTTGGCACAGTCCCTGGCTCAGGACCAATGCTCACAGATATTCACTGAGTGAATGAGTGAGTGAATGGGCCCCCCCACCTCCACCCCGCTACTGGCTTGGGCCTTCCTGATTCCTGAAGAGCTTGCTTTGTGCAGGCCCTGGTGCTGGGAGCTTGGATGGCTGGGGTTGAGGTGCATTCCTAAGGGCACCATGCAACACGAGACAGGAACCACGCCATGACAGTGCAGCATGTGGGGGCTACTGGGTGTCGTTCACGTGGGACTCCCTGGAGTAGATCCTCACTGGGGGCTTCCGAAGGAGGCACTCCCGGCTCAGTGTGAAAGGAAGAGGTACTGGCTAAGGAAATTAGGGAGGCAGGTGACAGGAGCAGCACGTGGGAAGGCACTGGAGGCAGAAAGTGTCAGTCACTGTGAGTCTTGGATGGAGAGGTGAGGCTGGAGGCAGGCAGGGCCAGACACAGCTCCAGCTGGCAGCCACAGAGACCACCCAGAGGGGACCCGGGGAGCCTGCGATCTGGAGAGTTCCCTCTGCAAGCACGGTAGAGAACAGGTGTTCACATTCCAAGCAAGGGACCTCTCTGGGGAAATGGAGACCAACCGTGTCCCAGGGCCGCCAATCAAATTCTCTCCCAGAATCTAAGTTTCTTTTCCAAATGGGGCTCAGTGTGGCTGACCTTGCTTATTCATTGCAGGGAGAATTAATTTCAGGGTGGGGAATTAAAAAAAATACAAGATTAAGCAGTGTAATCAGCTGCTGCCTAGAGTTGGAAATGCAATAAATAATAACAGCATTGAGAGCTGTTTTTAATAACTCACCAGTGTAATTTAGCCTCTGCTTCTTAGAGCATATGTAAAATATGTCAAAATGTGTGTAGTGGCAAATGCCTCATTGCCAGCCTCTGAAGACAAATGTCTTCCCTGGAGGGAGTGGGGGTGAGCAGGACATGGAGGAGAACTTGGAGGACATGGCCACTGCCTGGGTACAGGACGGCAGGCAGCATTCACCCGGACATAACAAACCCCACGTTTGTGATCCTCTGTGGGGGACACAGGCTTCAGCTGCTTGTCTTCAAGGTGGGGCAGGTTCATAGGAATGACGGGTGAAGCGGATGTTTGAGTTTGCAAGAGAATGAGTTGCTCTGGACTCTAGATGCGCCATGTGCCTCCGGTGGAAATGCTCATCACAGAGCGTCCTGTCTCTGCAGCAGGTTCCCAGGAAACCGGCAGCTGGGCCCTGCTGTTTTACCCACTTGAGTTGCTAAATAGCCATTGAAATGTGTTTACTTTTCGAAGTGTTTGATGAATTCTGACTGATCCGCAGGGGTTTTGGTCAAATGGGTCCAAGCGGTGTGATGGGCTTCAAGTCCTCCCCTTTAGGGACACAGCTTGACTCAGCTGAGATGGAACTGGGTTCAAATCCTTTCCTATCACCACGAGCTGTGGTGTTCTGCAACTTATTTAAACTCTGAGTGTCTCTCTTCCCCGGAAAGAGTGAGAATCGTGAGAACGATGACAGCTATATTCGCAGGTCACAGGCCGGTCCCATTACGTCCCTGTGATTCTCTGATAGAGGTGTGTTATGATCGGCACGTTACAGATGAGGACCGTGGAGCTCGGAGAACTCAGATACCTTTCCTAAGGCACAAAGCAAGCCAAGCGTTGCCCGGGCACCAAACGCCAGCTCCATCTGCCGTCAAAGCCTGGCTGTCCAGTGCTGTGCCAGCCTTCAGTCCCAGCTCCACGGCTCGTGGGAGACGTGAGAGAAGGTGTGAAGGACAGCTCCAGAAGTGACAGAGGCTGTGTCAATGTCTCTTCAATCTAAGGACAGTGTTCTTCTTCCTTTGCAATGTCCTCTCTGGGGAGGTAACCCCTACATCTCTATCAGAGCATTATTAGTGTCCTTGCCACTCGGCACCCTTTCCAAGTCACCGACCCTTCAAGCTGGGCCTGGGGAGCTGTTCACATATGCCAGTTGGGTGTGCGTGAGTGAGCCGACCTTGGGAAGCAGTTCGTTAGTGCCTGCATAAGGGGAAGGTGCAGAGATCCCGCCAGGCGGAACTCCACGCCTGGGTCCAGACCCTGAGGCAGGGTTTCTCACCTCTGCATTCTTGGCAATGGGGGACAAATATTCATTGTGTGGTGGGGGCTGTTCTGTGCATTATGGGATATTTAGCAGCTTCCCAGACAGGTTCTTCCTAGGAATAAAGCAAAGAAGAAGAAGGAAAGAGGGGAGGCGGGAGGGAGAAAGGAAGGACAGGAGGGAGGGAGGAGGGAGAGAAGCGGAGAGGTCAGTCATTAATTAGCTGACGTCAAATCCACCGGCTCCCTCACAATGCTGTAGTGAATTGGAATTTCTGTTGGGATTCCAGTAGACTGGATCCCTCTTGAGAAAGCAAAGGAGTGGAAATGGGAACTGTCAGTGGATATTTAAGCTTCATGACTCACAGGTTTTACTTACAAATAGCTTTCCACTGGCTGCAGTTAAACTCTGCCCAGACCAGCAAATGACCGGTCTGACAATGGACACCAACACTGCACTCACCAGCGAGTGTGCTACCACTCTCTCCTGCGGAAGCGGAAGTGGCAGCCGCCATTCTCCACCCTGGGCTAAGCAGACAGGCCTGCACCTCAGCCCCTTTGCCAGAACCACAGGAGGGGAGGGGGACCCCCAAGAGGTGGAGAAGGAGAGGCTGCCCCACAGGAGAGGCTGGAAGGGTCTAGGTCCCTGCTCTTCACCCCTATGTTCGTATCTGAAAATAGAAATATCGTATCCTAACTCAAAAGTAGATTATGAAGAATGGCGTAGTGTCTTTCCAACAGATATTTTTATTGAGAGGTTACGATGTGCAGTTAAACAGAACTTTGCAAATTCAAGATCCTGATGGACCCTCTGAACCTCCGACTGGGTAAGGTTTTTCTCTGAGTCTGTTCATAGCGCCCAACAGCTGCACAGAGCTGGGGAGACAGGGGGCTTCTGAGAAAGGAAAGAGGAGAGGGAGGAAGGAAGGAAAAGAGGAAGGAAGGAAGGTGTGTGCCGTTACTCCATTACTGCTCAATTATCATCATCATTATAGAACTCATTTCAACAAACCCAGCCTGTGCCCCCAAAAGGGCACCAAGAAAAGGGCTGGGATAAAGAACACCTGAATAATTTTCCCACTTTGACCAGTGATGGGAATAATAATGATTTTCTCTCTGAACCATAACCATCTTACAGTTAAATAATTTGCTTTCGAGCAGAATCAGGAGCTCTGAGATGGTGCTCTGAGGATTTCTTTCATTTCTTTCCCAACTTTTAAGGAAAAGTGCAATTATGGGCATTATTTTTATACCAACTGCAGTAGAATGTTGTGGGAAACCAGGCTCCTACTGAATTCATTTATCCAGGTGACATTTGCACAGTACCTTCCCAGGTGGGATCAGCTGAACACCTGGAGACGTGGATCCAGGAACAGAAGAGCCCTCAGGAAAGCTGCCCGCAGGCTGCAAGCCCCCTTGTCCAGTGTGTGGGTGGAGCACTGCACTTGGCTCGCAGGTGACTGGATGAACTGCCCCTGTCTCCTGAGACCTGTGCTGGTCAGCCTCTCAGCCCCGTGACCTAAAGAGCTGAGGAGCCACTGGGATGAAGACTGGTTTATGCCAGCTCACAGCCTCAGAGGGTCAGCACAGGCTCGGCCTTCTCCATTGCTCTGGACCTGAGTGAGGTACAGCATCGCGGTGTGAGGGGGTAAATCTGCTCACTCATGGCCACCAGGAAGCCAAGGTGGGCAGGGACAAGAGAAAGCCTCCCAGGGCGCGCCCCAGGGAGCCATTTCCTCCAATGGACCCACTTCCTGTAGTCCCCCACCTCCCCATCCTCCATGCACCGCAAGGAGAAATCCCTTGACAAGCTCAGAAGCCCCACCTCCGCACGTCACTGCATGCAAGCCTCCAGGTACATGAGTCTTTGGGGAACATTCCAGATCCCTCTGTGAACTTGAAGTAACACAGCAACGAGCTGGCTGAGAGCCAAAGATGGAGCTAGATAAATAGAATTTGAGTTCATATCTGCTGGAGGCAGAGACTCCAGCAATGTTTAAGCAGCAACAAATCATGCTCAGCTGAGAACGGTTGCCTGGAAAGAAAATGTGTGGCTGGAGAACCAAAGTTCAAGCACCCAACAACTTCCAGAGGAAGCCCGATTTCCCTCCCTGAAACATGCCTCGTCTTTTCCCCGATCCAAACCTCCTAATTACACATACCCAGTCTATGCCTTCTCCGTGGGGCCCAGATGATCATTATCTCCTTGAGTTTATGGATTATAATAATAGGAATAATGATGCTAATATCATTTCTTCTATGCATGATTATTAACTCATTTCAACCTCATGATTACTCTCCAAAGAAGGTACAATACTATCTCTTTTTCACAGGTGAGAAAACTCAGGCACAAAGAGGTTAAGTTATTCACCAATGGTCACAGAGTGAAGTAGGAGGCAGAGTTAAGAGTCAATACAAGCAGTCTGGCTCAGGTTGTGACTTGGAGCTCGAGGCTACACTGCTATTCACTGGGTATCAAGGAAGTGCTACACAGTTTATGACTCTTAATTATTTCAAGAGTCCCATGGTATTGTCCCATATAAGGAAACTGGCTCCAAAATTTTGAAAAGCCTGTCCCAGCTCACACATCTAGTAGATGGGAGAGCTGAAGTTCAAACCCAGAGACTCTGCAATTATTTAGCAGAAACTTGGTACTCATGAATGTGAACATCTTGGTCTCTAAGACTCCTGATGGGCCTTGAAAGAGAGGGGACACACCTCTCTGTCTGAATGTGAAGGCCTGACCTGGAACCAGCCCTCTGTGGTATCTAGGGCAGCTCCAAAGTCAGGAACTCGGGGCACGAGTTCAGCCAGCTTCCCTCCCATCCTGTCCTAAGACACATAATTTTGTACAAATGATCAGACCTCGGTTTCTTTGTGGCAAATGGCCCTGGGGGGAGGGGCATGCCTGCTAGTGCTGAGAAGAATTAGAGAGAGTCAAAAGGTACATATTCTGGGCCAAAAAATGGTAATTCGGGACAAATTAATGAGAAAAGTGTCAAATTCCACGCAGGCTCGGAATGCCAACATCAACATATTCACATTACAATCAATCTGGAAACACACAAAAGCTACTTGTGAGATGAATTTTGCAAATGTTCCACTGAGGACGAAAATCTCTCATCTGGTAAAAGCTGAAACTTTTAAAATGGGGGCATGTGTAGAGGGAAGATCTGTGCAGGACCCACGTGACCCTGATGGCAGGTTCCCGGGTCAACGATTCCCGCAGCTCTCACAAACACCAAACCACACATGTGCAGTTCATCAGCCAGATGCGCTGGGAGGCCATGGCCTTGGAAACCAGGAGGGCCCGGTCCTCAGACACCCACTACCTAGGAGACCTGAATTTCCCTCTGAGCTTCCTGGGGATGAAAAGAGGCACCTTGGAATTTCTAAGAAACACTGACATCTCTCTGGCTGCCATTGACACCTGAGACACGGCTGCTCCTGAAGTTCAGGGGTAGGAGACAATCTGGAGGAAGACTTGTCATGGAGGTCAGAATTCTTGGAAAATTTTAAGTTTTTACATGGTGACGGCAGAGCTGGAAGTGGGAACCCCCACCTCCCTTCTGGCGTCATCGATTCCCAGAGGAAAGCAGCAAGGGATTAAAGCTAGTTCCTGACATTTGGACCTGCCTCCGACAGATGCTCAGGAATACCTGCTGGTGGAACTGAACCGAGGGTGTCGTGTGTGAGGTGAGATAGGGAAATAGGTGAAAATGTGGGACAGAAGCCCAGGAAAGGAGCTGAGACCAGAGCCATCTGCCCAGAGCCGCCATCTGGAGCGGTGAGCGCCTATGAAGCTGGAGAACGCAGAGGCAGGAGAACCAGGCAAAGAGTTGGTGGACGGGAAGCAGCAGAGAAGGAAAGGGTAGGTAGAGAACGGAAGAGGGGCAGGTTGGAGGAGCCAAGAGAACAAAGTTCTGACTGGCTGGAAACCTGGAAGTCTCCGCCTCTGGAAGCTCCTTCTGTCTGATGTGCTGATGCTCCATCCCACCAGCCTAGCAGTACTGAGGAGGGAAGGCACGTTAGACCAGGAGATTCCCCCCCCCCCCCCCCCCCAGCCCCCGTAGGGGCGTTTGTCAGGCTTCCTCCTGGGTGAATGGAATCTGCAATAGGGTCCTGTAAACAGGTGGAGGTGAGGAGGGGAAGAAGCACAGATGGATAACTTCTGCTGATTTCCGAGGTGAAAATACTCATTCTGAGCCAACGAGGTTTTAACAAGTGCCTCTCAGATTTCCTGAAAATTAAGTTTTTATGAACAGGGTCAAGCTGACTCCAGATGCCATGGTTTGGATATAGTGTGAACCCAGAGGTTCATGTGCAGAAGACTCAGTCCCCAGTGGGGCAGCGTTGAGGGAATAGAATCCTCATGAGGTGGGGTCTGTGGGAGGAGCTTAGGTCATGGCAGTTTTGCCTCATGAATGGATTCACGCTGCCCCAAGGTGTGGTTCAGGGCTGCTAGTAATGGATTAGTTCCTGGGAGAGGGAGTTGTTACCTTATGAGCGAGCCTGGTCTCTCCAGTCTCTTACTTCCTGTCTCACCCCCTGACCTCGCTCTTTTTGCAATACACTTCTGCCATTGCAATGCCATCTGCCATGAGACACTCACCAGAACCAATGGATGCTGCCCTTGACCCTCCAGAACTAAAAGCTAAATGAACCTCTTTTCTTTATAAAGTATCCAGCCTCCCACATTTTGTTAAAACAGAAAATACACCAGGATATCATTGCCCAGACACCAATGAGCTAGGAGAGTGACATACAGAGCTATGTCAAATGTCTCCCCCTTTCACAAAGAAGGAGAAGGAGAGATTAGCACCCACATTTTGTTATTGCAATTGTTTTAAATTCATTACACAAATAAAAGGGTGAAAAATTTAGCAACAAGGTCACCCTCCCTGAATTCTCCTTTCCAGAGGCAACTAAAATTCTCAACAGTGGTTGTATACTTCTGGAAATATTGTGTGTATATGCCAGGATGTGTGTGTGTGTGTGTGTGTGTGTGTGTGTGTCTTTTCAATATGAAAATGGCAATGTACTAAACTTACTGACAAAATTTCCAGACAAAATTTCTGGATCAAAGGAATATAATATATATCCTTTTATTTAAGTATTTACATTTCTACCAACAGTTCAAGAAAATGGTGCCAACAGAATGTGTTCTCAAAATCTGAAAGTTGTGTTTGCAAAGTCCTACTGTCTTCTCACACTCTGCAGAGGGCTCTTAGTTTATTACAGAGGAGGGAACTGGGCCTCCTGGGGATCCCCAGGTGTCTGTGGCTCCAAGTCCTCAGTCTTTCCTCTTCTCCCTGCGGAACCCTTTCCCTCTGAGCTCACTGCCCACACCCTAGAGCCCAAAAGTTGTGGACACGGTAACAGTGTGACTCCTTTGCTTCCTCATTTTTTTCTTATTTGCAAAAGATTTGATGTCCCACTGCTACCCAAGGATCACATAGTCAGCTCAGCTTCCCATTTAGTAATTTCTGATACTGACATAAAACTACCCAAGAACACACTAACTGTGGAAAGTTTACAATAACTTCCCTGGTCATACAGGTTCCGGGGACACTTCATAATGTCAAGTCAGGGACTGCCAGTATTTCAAAATCAGCTTGTCTACTACTTCACTGAGAAGGTAAAGGCAAACTGTTGTCCCCTTGGAAAAAACAGCTTTCATCTCTCTGTCTAGCTGAGATCTAAAGCAGAAGTGTCTTTCTTTTTGTCTTTGAAATGGTGTACACAGACACACATTCCCTCTGCGTCCTCCATGAGATGTTACCAATTATGGTTACGCTCGGGTAGCAGATGTTTAGGGCTTGGTTAAACCCTTGGAGATATTACGTTGGGAGAAGAGGAAATAAAAGCAAGAATACTATGAAACATAGAGGTTGCAAGCTAGGAGGAGGAGAGGGGTGGAGGGAGCTGGGAGGGGTGGAAGAGAGGCAGAGAGTGCACAGAAAAGACGTGGAAATAAGCCTGTGCTCTGGAGAGCTGCGGGAGGGGAGGCTTGGCAGAGCGGGTTTCTAGCTGTTAAGTGCCCGCCCGGCGTCTTGCTGGTGCACAAGGTTCGGAGAAGATGTGGGCAGAGGGCGAGTCGGAGGGGCTCCAGACCTTGGGCATAGTGGTGGTCGTGTGCTCCTCCCTGAAACTTTTGCACTACCTCGGACTGATTGACTTGTCGGACGGTAAGCGAACCGTTGACCTCCCCTTTTGGTGTGAATGTCTTTTCCGTCTGGAGTCGTGAAAGCAGTTTAGAAAATGCACGGGAAGTAGCGCGGGGACCCAGACCCAGGAGATTTGAAAAAGCCGGGCTGCATGCGCGTGGTATGGATCCCCGCCTCCCTCGATCCCGGCCGGGGCGCTGCCCGTGGTGCTGAAATGTGCGGCGCGCGGAGAGCAGGACGGGGTAGGGGGAGCTGGGACAGCCCCGCGCCGCCCACGCGCGGTCCGGGTGCATACCCTGGGTTTGAGACCCGCACCGCACTGCCCCCTCCTCTTTGCAGGTGTCTGATGACTGTGTTCTTAGTAGAGACCAAAGGCTTGTAAACGTCATTATGTGGATTAATTTTTAAAAGTAATTGGGAGAATTCTGTGGAGCTAAATCCTTTGCAAAGTGCTAATCGTGGTGCCTGACAATTGGAAAATATTTAACAAATGTTGATTCTTTTCCCCAACCCTTAACCTCCAATCCTCCAAAAAATCCTTGTTCTGAAACCACCTTGACAGCTGTGACTTTAACTTCCATTCCTTAGTGAGAATGTAGTTTAAAAATCCGGCTAACTACAGTTTGTGATTAGGAAATCAGTAGTTTGGAGGCTTTGAACTCCTCTCGAGTAGTTTTGGGTAAAATACATGATAGGGTACCTTAACTATAGTTCCCCTCACTGCTGAGGAAAACTTAGTACTTCTGCTTGAATAATGATGTTTGATTACCCTGAGGTGATTAGTACATATTGTATGTATTGAAATATCACACCATACCCCATAAATATGTGCAACTATTACAGGTCAGTAAAAAGAATTTTTGAATGTTTAAGGAGACGGAAATGTTGACTACCCTGGTTTTATCATTACATACTATATTCATGGTTTTTTGTTTTGTTTTGTTTTTTGTTTGTTTGCTTGTTTTGTTTTGGTTTCTGTTTTGTTTTTTAGAACTTGGGATTGAACGCAGGGGTACTTAACCACTGGGCAACACCCCCAGCCCTTTTTTTATTTTATTTAGAGACAGGGTCTCTGAGTTGCTAAGTGCCTCACTAAGTTGCTGAGGCTAGCTTTAAATTCGAGATCCTCCTGCCTCAATCTCCCAAGTTGCCCGGACTACAGGTGTGCACCACAGCACCTGGCTGTATACGTGTTTTGAATGATCTCAAGGTACCCCATCAATTTGTACAATTAACATAATAATTTGAAAACTTTAAAATTCACGAAAAAGAAAGTTAAGAAGTTCAAGAAATGAAGAGTTTTTTCCTTCTTCCTGATGAGATGCCAATTCCAAATAGAATATACTTTTATGATTTTTATGACATAAAATTAGGCTTCTGGAAGATTTTAGATTTGATGAAGTGTATAAAACTATATCAGCCTCCAGCAATGTATATTCAATTCATATGCAGATTGTATATAAAGTTCATTCCATGTGAATTCTTCCATAACTGCATAGTGTAAGCAGAATTTCTCTTCCAAGATGCATCACATGACCAACTACAGAATCATGAAATATGGTAGTAGATGAAGAACTAAAATACCAATCAGAGGTGAGGTGGAAAAACTGAACTGCAAGACGATGTGGTCGGATGAGCCCCTGAGTAACAGTCAGGAGGTTCGGCTAGGCTAGATCTAGCCACGATCTAGCTCGGTTTGATCTTGATTTGGGGTCTAGGGTCTCCTTATGATGATTTCTTTTAAGTACTAGGGAATTGAATTCAGGGGTGCTTTACCACTAAATTACATCCCAATTTTTTTTTTATGTACTGGGTTTTTTGGGGGGGGGGGAGACAGAGAGAGAGAGGGCCTTGCTAAGTTGCTGAGGATCTGGCCAGGTTGCTGAGGCTGACCTTGAACTTACAATCCTCCTGCTTCGGCATCCTGAGCAGCTGGGATTACAGGTGTGCACCGCTGTGCCAAGCTTTATAATGATTTTATTTATTTTTTATTTTTTGGTGCTGGGGATTAGAACCCAGGGCTTTGTGCATGTGAGGTATGCACTCTACCAACTGAGCTAGATCCCCAGCCCTTTCTAATTATTTTTTATCTTGATCCATGGAATTCTAAGTGGTGCAAAGATTTCTTTGAACTCAGTGCAGCAGATTGGGATGGTCACCAGGACCCTGAGCCCCTCATCCCTGCTTCCCCAGCCAGCTCCACTTTATCTGTTCTATATGTTAGTGCTATGCTTAGGGTTTCAAAAATAAACAAACAAACAAAAAACACTTTAGCCAAAGTTCAGTGAATCTATGAGCCTTGATTATATAGCCCTGCTTTCCCGAGATTTTGAAAGCTGAAGGGCGCTCAGAAACCTTTTCTCTTCTTTAAAAACCACCAAAATCTAACAACCTGAAAGAACAGGTCTGTATGCAGAGACTCTCCCTGGCCTGCATTCCTTGATTGCTTCATTCCTTCATGATGATCTGTCATGGACCCAGGCTCCACTGGCCAGTCCATGACAAATGAGCAAAGCTCCTGCTCCCCACCAGATCCCTAGAGAACCTATTCCAGCCCTGTCCAGACCTTCAGACCAGCTGCTGGCTGAGATTACAAATTAATGCAAGAGCTGCCTACCTCCTTTTAAGGATAAAGCTGAAGGAGAAATATTACCCTGTTCTTTCTTTCCATGTCCCTAAGTATCCATCTCCCTTCAAGATGGCAGCTTTGGATTTTATCTCCAGAGAGGATATCAGTCTTCCATATGATGTCACGGTAATGAGGGGATTTCGGGTGAAAAGAGAGAACATATGCTTAAAACTTTCTCCAGGAACCTCGTGTAAAAGGAAAAGCAGGGGATTAGCATTGATTCAGCACCTAGGCCATGCCAAGTGGAGCGCTAAGTACTTTCTATCCCTGATCTAATGGAACCTTCAAGGCAACACTCTTAGGGAAAAATTTAAATAATGCTGGAAGTTAGGTAAATTGTTCCTTTTACATAAGAAAGAAGACACACTTAGAGAAGTTAAATGAACTTTCCAAAGATGCAACAGTAGCAAGGGGAGGTTCTTGTCTCTAAAATTGCTTGCCTCTCCAGCCAGGCATGGTAGCACATGCCTATAATCCCAGCATCTCAGGGACTGAGGCAGGAGAATCAAGAGTTCAAAGCCAGCCTCAGCAAAAGCAAGATGCTAAGCAATTCAGTGAGACCCTGTCTCTAGATAAAAAACAAAACAAGGCTGTGGATGTGGCTCAGTGGTTGAGTGCCCCCGAGTTCAATCCCTGGTACCAAAAAAATGTGGAATGTTATGGGGGTGCAACTTAATAACAGACTGATCACCACTGAGAAGTCCAAATTTGAGAGTCTTTATTAAGCTGGCCGGCTGACTGTCTCACACAATGCCCCCAAAATGGCTATTGGGAGTACAGCCCCGACCTTAGGGTTGCAGGGGTTCTTATACCAAAAATCACATCAATCATAAGTGCCTGTTGCTATGATTTGAAATTAGAAACTTACATAATGAAATCATCAGCAGAGGGGGAAGTGGGTCAAAATGACCTTTGCCTAGGTACAAACTAAAGAATTGTTACTCATGGTAACTAACATAGGAATCAAAAGAGAATAATTTTTCATCATATAAGAATTGCCATTTTGCATTGTTAATCATGTCATGCTAAGTGACTGATGATGGGTACAGAGGTGGGGTATTCCCATGGGAGAAGCATTTCCTATATAACATGGAGTCTTAGAGCAAACTGGAGTCTGTTTAGTCATTTCCCATATAGCCTGGCCTGTAACATTTCCATGGAACCAAATCTGTCAGCCCATCACAATAATAAAATTGCTTGTCTCTGTTCTCTACGCCAAGTAGCTCAGCAGGAAAGCCAGTCCCAGGTGGGGGCTGTGACTGGTTGTGAAGCCAAACTGCACACAGGCTCTTATGCTAGACTGTTGCCATGTGGCCCCAAGTGCCACATTAGACGTGTGCATAGCATGGGACACTCTGCCCTCCCACTGCAGTGAGCACTACAGAGAGAATGCCACTTCTCTGTCTCAGAACATTGGGACCCTGTGACACAGTCACTCCAGGATGGTGGGACACCTCTGAAGAACCCACCAGTAGTCTTTCTTAGGCCTTATTCTTAACCTATTTTTCTGGGGTGATTTTGGCATGGTACATGGATACTGGGCCCCGACTCAAAATAACTGGGTTCCACCCCTGGCAGTGTGGTTCATCTGTGTGTGGCCTGGGCATGTCCCTTCTCCCAGCTTCCACTATCCTCCCTTGGGAAGTAGGAATGGCAGTGTGACAATGGTAGCCGTTTCCTAGGACCTCCCTCACAACTCACTACAAATGGGTGGCTGTAGTATCAGAAGTTTATTCTCATAGTTTTGGAGGTTAGAAGTCTGAAATTGAGTTGGCAAATGTCCCTGGAGCCTGAAGCCCCTGGGGAAGGACCCTTCCTTGCCACTTTCAGCGCTTGTAGCTCCAGGGGTGTTCATCTGGGGGCAGTGCGGCTCCAGGCTCAGCCTCCGTCTGCACCAGGCCTTCTTCTCCTGTCATCTGAGTGTTCACAGAGTATGCTCCTCCTTCTGAGGGCCTCGTCACACAGTGCCCACCATAATGACCTCATCTTGATCACATCTGCAATGACCTCCTTTCCAGATAAGGCACCTGGGGTTAGGACTTCAGCAACTCTTTGGAGGAGACACATGCAATTTGTAACCACAGGCGAAATAGAATTTGATTCATAACAAGAACATTAATGCTCCTGTCGTTGTGGTGAGGATTGAATGAAATGTCATGTGGGGAGTGCCATGCTCCTTACCTATCATGTCGCAGGTGCTTCATCAAATGCTGAATTCTTTTTTTGGCCCAAGAGCATGTCAGTCAAAAGAATGTGCAGGCAGACAGGTAAAGTGCTCCAGAAGTTTCTGAGACTGTTACCAGCTAATCCTCTGCCTCTCTTCTGGCCCTTTGCTTGTTGGGCCAGCCTGCTGCAGCCTCACCTCAGCATGTCCCACAGCCTCATGTGTGCTGGCTCTGCCACCGTCCCTTGGGAAGTGCTACACTATTCCAGGCCAGATCATCAGCCCAGGCAGGGAGTTCTGCCTTGGTGTGTCTCAGAGCAGTTCTTTGCTGCCATAGCTTCTATTTGTCTAAATATGGGGCAATTTTATTACATCTCTGACCATGAATTGTTCATGAAATGAAGACTGTCACAGGCTAAGCAAGACTTTCAGCTGAAATTAATAGCAATAATAATAGTTGTTAAAATTCTTGAGGAAATCATGAGAATACAGAAGTGTTCAATGGGGTCCTTGCCCTATGTTCTAAATTGCATGAACATGCAGTATCACCCTGGAAGCTTACTGGATCCACTTGATGGCAAAAGTCTCAAATATGGTGCTTAGGAAGTCACCACCCACATGTATCCAGATCTAACCATTTCTTATAGACTTAGCACCAATACTTTACAGTTTAAAAAATGTCTGTCCATTCAGTGTTTGAACTGAACACAAGAGCAATTCAATATAAAGGTTTCATACTGCTATTGAACCAATTTTATAGGTTTTTTAAAAAAACTGAGACTCAAGTTTTTACTTCAAAGCAATATGACTAGGCAGTAACAACTCAGGACTCGGTTGAAGTCTTTGGGTCCAAAGCCCTTTCTGCATTCTGTTGATCTTGTGCTTCAGGTGTGCCTGGAGCACTGGGAATGTCGCTGTTTCTACTCAGTGAATGTCTGTATTGTTCCTCATAGTGAAGCGCTAGTGCTAGCTATTGCAGGCAGGCTGCAGTGAGCTGAGTAACGGCCACCCCAAAAGACAAGGTGCTGAGCCCCAGAACCTGTAATTGTTGCCCTATAAGGAAAAAATTGCATGCAGATGTAACTGAGTTAAGGATCATGAGATGAGAAGCCTATGGGGAAGTGTCAGGTGGGTCCTAGATGCCATCATCCATGCTCTGGGAGAAAGGGAGCAATGGAAAGTCAACATTAGACATGGACGAGAGAGAGAAAGGTGGTGCAAAGACAGAGGCAGGGATTGGACTGACAGTGCCGTGAGCCAACCACTGCAGGCAGAAGCTGGAGGTCTCGCGATGAGTCAGCCCTGCCGCTGCTAAGAGTAGCGTGGCCTGGCCAATGCCTTGAGTTCAGCCCCCTGAGACTGATGTGGAGACCTGGCCTCTGGTTCTGAGAATGAGTTTCTAGGAGTTTAAGCCATCCAGTCTGTAGTAAGTTGCCATGACAACCTCAGGTAAATAATGCACGGGGTTTTTTAAATGCTTCTTCATTTGCTACAATTTCCTATGAAATAAAATGCACACACCTAAAAGGCGGCAAGAGTAGACCTACTGATCTGCAGTGCTGGTAAATGAGAAGACTCAGGCCATATTCCTCCGCAATTCCAGGAAGGAGGAGCAGTAGCAGCCGTGGTATCCTGCCAGCACCAGCCTGGGGGAGTTGGTGGAATTTACCCTGGAGCATCAGGGCCTTCTATTACTATCAGGAATCAGGAATGAAAGAAGGGAATACAGAGAGCATAAGTGTGTGCGGGGAGGAAAAAAAAACTCTTGGCCCCTCTGGCCTCCTTATAGAAGCTCCTCATCCCACCACCAAAGAACCCAAGTGCCTGGCTTCTCTGCAATCTCAGCCCCAACTCTCTATTTTCTTTCTCCTCTTCTACCTCCAGATTTGGTTAGTCACTCCTAGTTCTTCTAGGGATATAGTCACACTTTAAATGACACATTTCCTCCTTGATGGCTTAAAGATCAGATTTCGGCAGGGTCTAGCACCTGCCATCTCTGAAACACCAGAAGATAAGGACCCTTCTGCTTCCTTCTGCATTCCCATCCATCCCTCTGTGTACCAAATATGTTGTTGTTTTTACACGGTCAAGGTTTATAGTGTTCCAGAACATTCTCTTTCAAGGCGAGAGGCCAGGGTTCCACATGGGGACAGCCCTGTCCCCAGCTTTGGATGGCTTGCAGTTCTGTCTCTGACTTCTCTGCTCAGATGGCCGACAAGTGCTTACCCTGCTCCGACCAGACCTCACTCTGGGTTCAGAGCCTTTCCAGTCCTTCTGCTCTCAGAGAGGGAGCCCGAGCTGCCCAGGCCCAGCCCATCCCAGTCCATGGAGCCACAACCTGAAGACCCCAATCTAACCAACGAAGTGCATCTGATTCCATGAGCTACATTGCCATCTGCCACCTCCCCCAGGCCCATCCTGCAAGGGGCATCTCTAAACCCAGCACTCCAGACCCTCTAGATCTGTGGACTAGGCAGCAGGTGTTTGGTCACCTATTTAGCAGGCATGACAAGGTGTCAGTGTGTAGCCCAGAGATTCCAAAAGAGAGAGCTGGAACTACATCGCACTGGACTGATCCTCTTTAAAGAAAGAGAAACAAGCTGTTCAACTCATCTGCTTTTTAAAAACAGGTTCCTTTTCATTTACATTCAGTTACCTGAGTAACTGAATGTAAATCCGTTACCTGAATGGATTCTCATGTCTTCGACCACCCTTTACCACACAGATAGGATGATGTGGCCTCGCCTGCCTCTGCTTCCCATTCCCACCACATCCTCAGGGCGAGGCCAGGGTGGGAGGCTCAGCTCAGGAACTGGAGATCATTCTTGGGTGCTGACATGCAAGGGTTGCCACCTGAGTTGCCCACTTAATGTATACGATACATTAAGGAAATAAAATAAACCACCTTGTCCCAACCCTGCATTTGGCACGCCTTTACCTTAGAAAGTGAACCTCGCCTCCCTGAAATTTGCATTCTAAGTCTGCAAAATGGGTTCATGAGATGGGATGGAAGCAGGGATGTCCCTGGTGTAACCACCCACTGAATGCTGCCTGAGTCTGAACAGAGACTCTCTATCCAACACTCGGAGTTTCCCAGCTGGAGATAGCAGAATAGCTAGTGGCCAAGAAAGATGCGATGCCAAGCCTGAGGAAGGGTGCCATTTGCATTTCCAAAAGACAAAGAACAGGGTTGTCTTGCAGTACTAGGCAGTTGTATTAAGCTCTTACCAGTCCCCAAGCAAGGCTCCTGGCCTACGTTACACACTGTATAGAGCTGTCCCTCGGCATCCTTGGGGAACTTGTTCCAGAACCCCCAGTTACCAAACTCCCCAGGTGCTCTTCAGACACCCAAGTCCCTTATATAAAATAGCACAGCATTTGCATGTAACTTATGTCTTTCGTACACTTCAGATCCTCTCTGGATGGCTTTTATTACCCAATGCAATGTAAATGCTATGTAAATAGTTGTTACACTGTGTTGTTTAGGGAATATCTGCACATGTCAGATGCATTTTTTTTCAAATATTTTTGATCTGTGGTTGATTGAATCCCCACAGATGCAAAACTCACTGACAGGGAAGGCCAGCTGTATATGTCATTTCATTTAATCCCTATAAGAACAACAGCCCATCAGTTTGGATGGCATATGGGTACAGCCCATGGGTCATGTGCTGGGTCTAGCCATGACCCCAAGGACCCTGGAGCCAGTAGCAGCCATGAAGCACAAATCTAAGGAACCAGGTTTCTGGCCCCTGGCTGCTAGAGTCTAAATAAGTTAAAGTGGCATTGTAAACCAAGATGAGATCACCAGGCTTCTGGTGCTGAAGAAGTTTCACAAAATACTTAGCTGGACAAGACTCAAAGAACATGGAAATGACCCGGTGTCATGACTCCGAGAACTGGAGTCAAAGGTCAGAGCTTCAACACAGCCCTGCTGTTTGCTGACTGGTGGCTTAGGGCAAGACACTTAGCCCCATGAGGTTTCCTTTCTCACCAGTAAAATGGGGTAACGTGACCCACCGGACGTTGGGAAGATTCGTCTGAAATGTGTTGTATGAGAACAATGCTTCAGCAAATGCTCCACATGGACCCAAAGAGAGGAGACCACTTCCTAGAGATCACATAAGGACACCAACCTTAGCATCACCTCGCCTACAGGCAGTCCCTGGGCACAACCCAAGGGCTGCCACCCTAGACCAGGGTCTAACATGCCCTGAGCGCCTTCCCCTGCCCAAGCGCCAGGGCCCAGAGCTGAGGCTCTGGAGGGGGCGCTGAAACTCCACCCAGGTCGCACTCTCAGGAATTCAATATAGAGAACACATTAAGACCTGTTTACATGGAACTGCTGGTTATAATTATTGTTCCCTGAGGGATATTCTACCACTGCTTCCTCCAATCCCGATCTAAACTGCTCCACTAACAGAGCTTGCCCGGCCTCCCCGGGGACACATTCCCAGATGCTAATAGAGACATAATTCAAAAGTTGCTCGATGTACAGTCCTCGATTTCCCCGAGAACCCCCTAAGTAAAGATCCCAAACATGCAGCTCTTCATTGGCCAGATGCAGTTAAACACCCTGGTGTTTCATGCACGGGCGGCTCTTCAGCCAGGCCATCGTCAAACCACAGCAGCCACCACACTTCATCCTCGCATCCTGCTGTCACGAGCAACAGGAACCAAACAGGCTGCAACAGGGGACCCTGGAGGACCCCTCCTCTGAGCCTCCACCCAAGCTAACCAGGTTTTCACATAAACCAAGGAAGTTTTAACAACAAAAACAAAAAACAAACAAAAACTCCAGGCCTGGAGGAGCAAAGAATCAAAGCTGAGCAGCTCCAGGGAGAGCAGAGCCCATCTCTGAGAGGTGTGAAGAGAGACGGCAGAAGGGAGAAGAGCCCAGCCTTGCAGGGCTGTGACAGAACCTTACAACATCACAGAAGCCACATTCTGTCATGGAATACGGAACAAGATGTGGCTTCGGACACAACACACTCTCTGGGTGGCCTGGGAGTCGCCAAGCTTTTTGAGACTTAGCTCGTCTGATGGCAAACTGAGGAAGCTAGATCCTCTCCCGGGATTGGTGGGAAGATGGGAGGAGACACTAGTGTCTGCTCCCACAGGCACGATGCACTTCCTTTCTGTATCTTCTCTCTGCTAAGAGAATGGAGAGAGATGGGGGAGGATGGTCGTGCCGGTGTGCTTGTTAAAGATGTGAATCCTGGGCGAACCCTAAACAGACTGAAATGGGAAGATTAAAGGAAGCAAACTAGGACCAATCAGGAGCAGCTTGACTTCCCCAAAACTAATAAACTTAATGAAACTCGCTATCTCAAGAGGAAATTAATATAAATTGAACACAGCATAAGTTCAAGATGACGTTAAAGACGTTTCTGGAGACTAGATTCATAACTGATTAATAAACTAAAAATACAGAGAGCACTGCCCAAGGCTAAAGAAGTAGAAACCCAGTATCCCTCTCCCCTCAGTATGACGGAAGGAATCGAAGCCCAGAGAATGGAAATTCCTAGCCCAGATGTTGGGTGTGGACCCAGAACCCAGAAGTTGATCCCACCCTCCTCTCTACCCACCCATGAGAGCTCTTTGCCCTTTCTGGGTATGTCTGGATAGACCACCCACCCACACATTGTCCCCTAAAGATGGAGGCAGATGGGTACCCAGGGAGGTGACCCAAAGCCTCCATTCAGTCCTACAGCCCTCCATCCTCACGCAACAGCGGACTTGGGGTGAGGGAACCACGGCCTACCACAGGCCCGCTAGGTACCACATTCTGGATATCCACGAATCCTCTGGAAGGCCCTGAGAAGCAGCATCCTTCACAGACAAGGCCACACCACCAGACAGGTTCAGCATTTGCAGAAGCCACTCAGTTCACGAGGGGCAGGTGTGAAACTGGAGCCATTCAGACTCCCTGGGTGCAGCAGCCCGCTCCCTCCACTTCTCCACCTTCCCCAGGACAAACACCTGACCACAGAAGACTCAGTCATCACGCGCAGATCTGAACGGACATGAATGAGCCTCCAACAAACTCAAAAGACTAAGATGCTTCAATTATATAGTGTGCAAAAGTCGCCCCAAGATCCCTGTCAATGGAGCCTGAGCTGCTCTTCCTGCTGCAGACTTCAGTCTTTTGCAAAGAGGAGGATTCGCCACAGAGGGGCCTGGGGGAGGTCAGGGAGCCAGGAGGAGAGAGGCAGCAAGATGCAGGCACAGGCAGTGCAGCCAGGGGTCTTCCCTCTGCCTGAGCACCCGGCTCACTCCCCAGGAGAACCTCAAGCTCAGGCAGACATAGAACAGATGAGGAAACCAGGCAGGTCCCTCCAGGATGACGGACACCATTGCTCAAGAATGGGGAGAAGGCTGAAGTGCTCTCAGCCTCAATGAACCTCCAGGACAATTTCAATCAAAACCTCACTGCTGCCGCCAGCTCTTTCAGGAGTAATTAGAATGCTCATCTATAGGAAAGATTTCTATGAAAAATAAATTAATAATAGATAATGCAAAATTTGGTTTACAATTTTTGAATGGTATGATCAGCCGATCTTAAAGTAAAGAATTCATGTATTTTTAATAAGCCTGAGACGTGTTTTTCAATGAACCACAGATTTTTATTAGCTTATAAAGAGACATTATGGGCAAATATTTTTAACCATGAGAAAATAGAGCAGTTGTCATTGGGAGATCTCCAAGCACTCTCTCAGCATCAGGGCTCCTCCTGTCCTTAGGAGGCTGAGCTGGCAAGACTCCACCACCAACCTCACCCCTGGTCAGATGGAGGCAGCAACCCATGATTAAGGTTCAAATGCCAGCTCTGTCACTTGATGACTAATAACCAAGCCCTAATACCATAGGAAATGGAAATTGAAAAATAATCTCTTGAGGTTGGCTAACGTAGGGTATGAAGTGCGTTCAACAGATCTCCGTCCACTGAACATTCTTTTAAAATGTTCTTTTCTTTCCTCTCAACACCAAGAACCATGAGGAACATGTGAAGCAGTTACAATGCACATCTGAGCATAGAATGTGGCATTGTACCCATGGAGACAACAAATATGCCCTTGGCAAACTTCCCTGAGCCCGCTGAGTCCAGAGAGCAATGATGCTGAACTATCTGCAAGAAGATGGGGTTTGTAGAATGCGTGGCTGGTGGCAGTTCTCCCAGGACTGACCACAGGTGACAGCAGCCAAAGATACGTCAGCATTAACCAAGCCACAGCCCCACACTGGGGCCAGGGGTAGAGATGGAGGGGGCCTGCTCTCTCCCAGCTTTCCCCACCCCAAGCCGCGTTTCCATCATCCACCCAGCTGCTGGAGACGGGGTCCCTGTCACCTCCCGATTCCTGTCTATCAACCTGTTCCCATGCCTGTCAGCAAGTCTGGTGAATTCTCTGCCAGACTCTTCAAAATCTGCTTCTCACCCATCTCCTCCCAAGCTGACCTCATCCCCTCCTCAGTTACAGTGGGTCCTTCTGTGACTATTTCTAAAAATAAAATAAATTCCTTTTGTTAAAATGCAGTCTGAACCAGAGCCCACGTGACCAACACCCAGATTGGAGAGAGAGAGAGAGAATTAAAACATCCCTGGTCCACTCCAGGCTCTGCTCCCCAGAGTTGACCGCTACCCGGCTTCTCAGGCTTCTCATCATGGTGGGTTCATCTCCCCAGGCTTGGTCCTCTTTCCATCCTTAGATACTGTTGCAAGTAGTTCATTCACACTGCTGTGCGGCTCCTCCTGTGTGGACATGCAGCCGTGTGGACGTGCTGGCGGTGTGGACAGGTAGCTGTGCGCTCTCTATTTTGTTGCCAATCAACACTTGGGAAAGTTTCTGGTCCGAGGCGACGTTGGCCTCAGTAATTCTGCTTCCAGTTGGTTTAAAACCCAAAGCTATCCTCATGAGACAGTGGGTGGACCTGGTCTCCTGGCCTTCTTTTCCCCGCCCCCTCTTAGTTCCTGAAGGCCGAGCTCTTTCTGTCTGGTGACCTTGCTGGCACTCTTCCCCCTCCAGGTGCTGCCGTCTCTTCCCGCCTGAGCCTCAGCCTAGGTGCCCACACTCTGCCTCCGGCCTGGACTAGCTCCCTCGGGTCTCCCTTTCCCACAGCCCTGGCCTCTCCCGCGCCTCTCCGGATGATTTATAGCTGCACATTCGTTGGTGTAATTATTTGCATTGCTATTTTATTGATTTTATTTCACGTGTGTGCTGCACAGCCCAGGGCCTGTGTGTGCCAGGCAGGCTCTCCACCCCGAGCCACACCCGAGCCCTCGAGGGTCCTTTGTTTACCGAGTCACTCTAGCCAAACAGGGACTCACTGATGGCTGTGCCACTCATGGGCCACAGTGCCCGGCACAGAGGAGGAGTTCAATAACTATGTATCAAATGACAATCAGAACTCTCAAGGAGCTGGAGAGACCCAAGCGCCTTTCTGCATTTGTCCTGCAGTGGGGTGGACTGCGGGAGGGGACGTGCCACCTGGAGGCTGTCTGGGGAACACCGAAAAGCTGCATTCAGAGGAAGTGGCCCTTGAGGTGGGGTTTGAGGGAGGGCCACATGTTTCACCACTCTGGAGGTCACCATACTCATTGGAGCCATGTCAGTAGCGCCCCCTGGAGGTGTGGAATACAACAGCACCCAGAGAGGACAGGAGCGAGTCAGGGTGTAGGAGTGTCAGCAGGCAGTGGTGCTGGGGAGACACGATATCAGAGAGCAAGTGTATGGAGCCAAGAGTGGGATGGACACCCAACCTGAGCGCCCAGCGGGGGGCAGGTCAGAGAAGAGATTGAGCGCCTTGTTACATAGCTGGGCCTTTCCCCGCAGCCTTGGGGAGCCACCGAGGACTTTAAAGTAAGGGCAGGATCATGTGGATTTCCAGGGCTTCTGCAGGAAGCTCCTCCCTATCCTCCCTCCACACTCAGAATCTCCCTGGTCTGTCTCCCTCTCGCACACACAGGAACATGCACACACACCCTCATTCCCATCCAGCCCACGCCCCTCCTTCAGGTCCCAGGCTTCCAAGGAAGCCTCTCGGATGCCTGCACTCCCCCAGCCCCTGCCTCCCCACCATGGTGCCAAGAGCTGTCCCTGCAGCTCATCTCACAGTTGCAATGTTATATTTGCATCTGTGATTCTCAGGTCGAGTCCCTCATGCACCAAGCCATAAACTTTGGGGACAAGACTCATGCTTGTCCTGGCTCCCCAGTGTGATCACAATGCCGTGGAAGTGCTGGCACATATTACATACAGCCTAAGTGTCCGACCGCTTTAGGAAGTTCCCTCCGCCTGTCCACGCAGAGAGGCCTGCCGTCAAGCTACGCCTTTGCAGGCTGCTGGCTGCTGCTTTGGAACAGTCTTGGGGAGAAATGGCAAGTCCAGGAAGTTGGGTCCCGGGAAACTTAACCCCAGTGCAAATGGTGACATAGGCATTTTGAACCTGGGCATATCTAGCTGCAGAGTCTAACCTTCGATGCACTCAGGACCCTGACACCTTGAGGTCACATCTGTGCCAGAAACGCCTCTGTAGTCCCTATGGTTCCCAACATGGGACACACACCCAGCAGGCATTCCACAGATGTTTGCAGATGTGACCCCAAAGCTCTCGGGAGCCCTCATCTCCGAGAATCCACTTCAGCTTCCAAGCCACCCCGGTGAGGAGCTGCTCCCGTGGCCTCAGGACCAACCAGTTTTTACAAATTATCAACATCTCCCCATTAGCTGTCGCAATATTAAATCGTGTGACTGGAAATGAACGAATAATCCCACGGGCAAGCGAGGAGCCCAGGCAGCCGGATTTAATAACAAGTCCTGCCCTCTCTGCAGGCGGGAGGGCTCCCTAATTAAATATTAAAAATCTACCCACACAGGCTAGAGCGAAAAATTGCTTTTTCAGCAGCACAGCTTGGAGACACTGCCTCGGAAGACCCCAGCACTGTGGGAATGCCCTCCTGGGGCCCCCGACCCGGGAGTCAGGGACCGCCATGTGGGGACCACTGCTGGGTTCCAGGTACGGGCCACCCAGGTGTCAAGGTGCCTCGCCACCTGTGGTCCTCATGAGGATCACTGCTACCACGTAGATGAGCAAACAGAGGCACAGAGTGGGCAGCAACTCCCAAGGGACCCCCGTGCCAAGTGGCAAAGCTGGGGCTTTCACTCAGTCCTGTGGGGCTGGGAAGCTGATTTGGTATCATGCAGGAGTTCAGAAGAGCCTCAAGCAAACCTGGACTGGAACTGAGGTTCCCAGCTTGTCACCTGTGTGGCCTCAGGGGAAGCTCTTACTGCCCTGAGGCTCAGATGTTTTGTCTTTAAAGGACAAAGCTCACAGAGCTTTAGGAGGACATCAGGAGATAATGCACACCCAGCGTGGGTGCCCGGAGATGCTAAGATGTCAGCTGCTGCTAGATCAGTGGGGGACGCTCCCCAACAATACCTCATCTCCACCCAACCCCTCTGCCTCAGACACAGCCACTCCACAATCAAAACCATCCTGTCTGATCCACTGCCTCTAACCAGGACACCTTTCCTCTTCAGAGGATAGAAAAGTGTCATTAGCATGTACAGAGCACATATTCTCCACCCATTGCACCTCCACATATTATCTCATTTAAATCTCACTCGATTCCAGCACAATAGAGAATAATCCCACTTCCCAGCTGTTGAGCCTGAAACAGATGGACGTGCCCACTGTCAGGTCTATGTGAGGCTCTCCTCTGTGTGGTGTCCACTCTCTGAGGCAGAAGGGACCCCAACAGCAACACTCGGGCTCCACCTCATCCCTGCCCTTCCCAGGCTTCTGAGAACAAGTGGGGACTCCACCCTTTGTCCTTTAAGTTTACTTAACAATAACTTTTATGGATTTCTTCATATTAAAGTTCACAAATGTTTATTTCAAGAAATTTAGAAAATACATGGAAGCAAAATTATATATATATATATATAAGCTCTCCAGCGCCTCAACCCCTCAACCCTCAGAGAGACCCACTGGGAAGATATTCACATGCATATCCTAGAAGTCAGAGATAGGATGGACAGATAGAAAGACAGACGACAGGCAAGACATAGGTAGAGATGAGCTGAATGGACAGCTATTCTCCATTTCATCACACTGTTTTTCCAGTTCTAGGAATTTTTCTGAGAAATAATTTGAAGTTGGTACAGCATTACCCATGTCTCTGGCCCTGGCCCCACTGCCTCCTACTTCCTAGGACTTTGCTTCAGTATTTATCACATGTTTCTCATGTTGAATCTGCCCTCTTGATTATGATTTCCAGGCCTTGTCCCCCCTGCAGGGTCATGAGATAACTAAGGGAAAAAGGAGGAAGTTTCTGATTAGCTAGGAAAAAACCTTCCAGTCTCAGGAGATTTTCTCCAGCCTGATAATATTCTCGAAGCCGTGAAGTCAAGCCTCCAGCCCAACCTGACTCAGCCTTTGGCATTCTAAATAGGAAATCCCAGGCCCCCTGTGTTCTGGTCGGAACCTCCAAGGCCTCACATGGCACATTTATTAACTGAGAGGAGGAGCGGGTGTTCTTCCCTGGCCCTCACTGGCAGAGAGCTGGGGCAGCCTCAGCCTGTTTGGTCCATGGAGTGTCCGCTGCAATGAGCCAGCAAGGAGAGGAAGGAAGCTACGCCCTCAGGCAGAATCTCCAGGGTCCCAGCCAGCGGGAGGGGAAGCAGGGACCCCAGCCCTCAAGATGGACCTCAGACCTCAGCGGGCTATGAATAGCATCCTGTGTAACTCCATCCGCTTCTCAAACAAATAAACCAACTCTGAGTTTCTTTGCTGTTTGCCGTCCCTGAAGTGGTCAACGTGCTCCCAGGCCCAGCACAAGGGGGTCAGTGCCTGTCTCTCCTCCTATGGGCCTTTTCACTAGTCCCAGCCTCCAGACACACTGGCCTCCAGCTTCGGGTGGAGCAGGCCTGTCTTCTTACCTGGGGTCCTTGCAGAGACAGCTCCACCCACCAGAATGCCCAGCCTCCCTCCTCACCTGGCCATTCCCTTCTCCAGCTGCCACAGAGTATCAGCCTCCACCAGGGCCTGAGACCTCCCTGAGGCGGGGCTTGCACCAGTCTGTAGCCTAAATTTAAGAATATAGCCCAACTCCACGCAGGGCAACCTCTCTCCTCCGTATTGATTGAAACCCCTCCCAAGAAAAATTCTGTCATGTTTCTAGACTTTCACAAAGCACATAAAAGTCACTTGGAAAACACAGTATGGGCAGAGGAAAGGGGTGTTACACCGGGGCTGCAGATGGAGAAAGTGACATCAATGGGCAATGGTGAATACAAACTGACCTGGTGGGAGAGGCAATAAGGAATGGTGGGAACTGCAGCCCACTTGAGAGCACAGGCTCTGTCTAAGCCAAGCAAGCCCTCCTGTGTGTGTTGCCATATGGGAACGTGGGCCTGGCATGGCAGAACTTCACATTTCTAGGAAGCATCCAAACATCCATATTTTTATGTAAAACAAATGTTGGTGAAATTCACATTTCAAATGAGTAAAGCAATGACAATACTCTGTGGGCTGCCAGATTGTGGTTTCTAAACTAAATCGTCAAACTGTAGAATTAACCACTCGACTGGCCAGATGCTTTCCAGACCTTCCCTTGGCTGCTGCCCCAGGACTCTTGATGTGTTTCCTATTTATCTCCTGTAGTGCTACCCATTTTTAGCAAATAATGAGGACTTGCTAAGCACCTACTGTGTGCAAGGTGAATATAAGATATTTTGGGAGGAGGGAGATGCCTCCAATAAAAACAAAACAAAAAATAAGCACAAGACAGGCTCTCTCCCTGCCCCACCCTGTGTGTGAGAACCGTGGCTGGTCCTGCCGGGGATCATTAGCAATGATGAGGCTTCCGGGGTGGCAGAGAGAGCTTTCCGTGCGGTGCCCTGAGAGAGCTGCCCAGCCGCGCTACCACCTAAGCCAGGTTGCAAGGGTGGGTGGGATTGGGTAGAGGGAGGGGTCTGTGCCCCAGTGGATTCTGGGAGTGTTGCTGAGGATCCACTAAAGGGAGTTGTGGGAATCCTGCAGGAAGGCGGCCTGGCCCTCAGTGTAGACGCCTGCTGGGGAACCTGGGCTTTAGCTTCGAGTTTCTGCAGCTGGGAGGTGGCCGGTTGTCACAGGGTGAATCCGATGGAAGCCTCCAGCATGCGTCTGGGAGCCAGTCCCAACCCTCCCCAATGCCATGCCCTCTCTGCACCTCTTATTTTCTCTTTTGGTCTATATTACCTATTTTCAGTTAAAATAGATTTGGGTAGAACAGAACACCCACCCCAAACAGCCCCACGCAGGCTGGGTTTCCTCCGGCATGGCGTGTCTCCGTGGGAATGATCTGAATCCTGAAACGATTCCAAGAGGCAGCAGGGCTTTGAAACAGGCTGTATTTCCTCTTTTTATGATGGTTTCATTTTCCATTTTTATTGGCTCTCCCCTGATTGCTCCCGGGCTCTCTGACGGGATGTGAGATGTGCTGACATTTATAGAAATCAATACATTAATAAATCACGAAGTTCATAATGTCTGATTTGCTTCTAAATGAGACAGAACTATTATCACCATAAAGTTGCACATAAAATATGCCCAATTGTGATGTATTATGTAGTCTAATCAAAGGCGTTTGAGTGAATAACCTTTCCCCAAAAGAAGGAAACAATCAAAGCTGAATAACTTCATTAATAATTCAAGGTGTGTCTGCCAAGGCTTCATTTATTAAGTGCACAGTTAAGAGGCTTCTGAGCTGAGTTCTGGGGAGGTGGCACCTTGACACGGCGGCCCTGCCTGCAGGCAGGCACAGACCCCCTCCGCTGAATCGACTGCAGTCCCCGCGTCAGGCAGTTCCTGCTCCAGGTGAAGGTAACGTCTGGCGCCTTCTCCAGCTAAGCAGTGGACCAAAGCAGCACACGCACTGACTGTCAGGTTATCAAGGGTGGAGGGCAGGAAGCCCTGCCATAACTCCAGGGGGACGAGGCAGGGCAAGTTCTCAGTGACCGCCAGTTACAACGTGGGTTTGCCAATGCTCCAGGCCTGTGTCCCTGGTCTCCGCCACCCACAGGTACTTGCCCTCTTCCATGGCTGTCTTCAGACTGAGGTGGCCTTGCTCTTTCACCCAGTCTTAGGGCTGCTTCTGGCCATTACGGGAAATATCAAAGATAATGTGCGAGCTGGACTGAGCTGGCAATTGGGTGACTCGTTAGCAAGGACAATCACAGAACAAGGACATCTTCCTTCATGGAAGGGAAGCCCTTTAATGAACGACAGCCATCAGAAAAGGCTTCACTGGGACCTAGATAGTATCTAACTGATGTGACTACTGGATTCTGCTGCGGAGAAAGACACTTACAATCACAGTCCTGACATATCCAATGGGAATAATGTACTTGAGCACCTACTATGTGCATAGAGCATTTCACACACCTTATCTCACTTACATTTACCGCTAAAGGGGGTCTGATTATAACATGAATTAGTCTAATACCTACAGACCTCCTAGGGACGGTGAGATGATTAGATCACTTCTAAAGCCACTACCCTGCTCTCTGAGCTCACCAAGTCCTGCACTAACACTGGGATACATTAATACCAAACGGGCAAAAGCTCACTTGGCCAACTCCTATTATTACCCACGTGTGATTATTCTATCTGGTGCTAGAAGTTTACATTCACACCAACGACAAAGAGAGCGTTTATTAGCTTTGATGGCAGAGCCTACGCTCACCCTGTGACATTGGTGTTGGCCTCTCGGGCACACTCATCTGGGATGCGCGTATGCCAGCTACTCTAACCAGCAGCAGCAAAGCGCAGAGGTGGGCCGCCCCGGAGATCAGCCTTCCCAAAGCACGGCCAGCTGACTTCACTCAGATCACATCAGCGGTCTGAACTAGGCCATGCTAGGAGGATTTTCACCAAGGACGTTGGGAAGTGGTGTGCCCTGAGCTTTCCCACACCCGCCAACAGCCAGGCGTTAGACATTGACCGCCTGCCGAAGCCAGCTCAGGCATTTCCCTCCTTAGCCTGACCCGGGTCCTGCAAGTTTCTGCTGAGGAGAGAATCCTATGCTAGCCAGGCCTTCAGCTTCCCACCTTCATTTTTCCATCACAAGCTAAAAGTGCCTTTTCTCCCCAGACACTCTTCATTTGCAGTGAATTGTCACCTCAGTTCCTTGGTCCAGAGGTTGAACCCGCCCACACCATCCTCCTATTTCTGCAGAAACACTGGGACCTCCCTCCCTGGGCCACACTCTCTCTCCCAGCCTGGGGCAGCAAGGCTCGTGCCAGCCATCTCTGCATGCAGGAACTCAGGGCACCCTCCCCTGAGTCCCAAGGAGATGTGGTGGGACGTGGGTGCTGGGCTGGTGGCCGGAGCTCACTGGACAAGTGGCCCCTCGAGTGGCAGATACTGCTGGAGCCGCCTAAGTAAGTTTTCATCCTGGGTCACTTTCTCCAGACTAAAAGGTCCACATAAAACACCATCTCGACATTTCTGCCTGTGACTGAGACACTGGGGTGAAGCGGCAGCTATGCCCTGTCCCTGGGCATGGGCTTAGCTACACTCCCATGTTCCTTTGAGGTGGGAGGACCCGAGAGTCCCTGTGCACACGGCCCGCTTCTTGTTCTGAAACACCTCCCAGCATCCTTCTTTCCCCACCCCGACATCTAGACAACCCCTTCCCGGCTGTGGCTTTGCTTTTTCCATCTTGGTCAAAAACATGGGACCATAACAAGTTAGAAAACCGTGTGACAGAACAGTGACTTGTGTCCCAATCGTGTGGTGACTATGTGGACTTTTGATAGTTGCATTGCATTTCTGATAGTATAGTTCTGCCAGTAAATGTCCCCAGCTGAGAGAAGCAAGGGACACTCCCATCTCCACATGCCTCAATCTCTGTGCTGACCGAAGGGTCACAGTACAACACTCTCACTTTGGCAGAAAGGGCAGCAGCCTGAACCACAATGTCCATTGAAGAACTCTCAACTCATGTCCCTTGAAAACCTGCATCTCATGGGAGCAGCAGCACCCGAAGATTTCTTCTTCTTCTTCTTCTTCTTCTTTTTTTAGAACTCCGTTTTTTCCAAACCTTTTCAGGACCAAAGTATAAATGAATGAGAAATGTATAAATTCAATTTTGCTTAAAAGGGGCAGAAGGGGTTTCAAGATTAAGAGAACAAACGCTTGGAGCAAAACATGATTTGAGTTTTATTGAACCAAGAAGACTGAAAAAATATCTGGAGCATTCAGCAAACCTTTATCACGGCTCAGCTCGGCACTCCTGGGAGGTATCGTTAGGTTTATAAAATTCAGAGCGGATGAGTTGTGTGTGCCGTGGGGGTCTAAGGGGCCTGGGCTGGAAGGATCTAAGCCTTAAGGTTTAAGGACCAAAAGACTTTCCCCCTCTGCTGATGCAGGTAACAGCAAGGATCTTCAACCTGATTGTATGGGGGTGGGGCTGTCAATCAAACCTCTAAGGAGGTCAGCACCCACCCAGGTGAAGGGGAAGGAAGAGACATTCCTGAATGCCAGCAGGCCATGGCTGACATAGTTTTTAATGTCAACAACACAGTTCAGGCAACACTGAACCGGTGGACCTGCTGGAAGTGTGATTTCAAGAGGAAGCACAGCATTCTGGGCTTCTTATGGACATCTTGTCGTGAATTATTTGCAACTCTGCTACATTTCTTTGAGCTCAGCTTTAGTAACACCCCAAAAGTTTTAATATGTTGTGTTTTCATTGTCCTGTAGCTTCCAACACTTTCTAATTTCCATGAGATGTTGTTTTGATACATGGGTTACTTAAAAAATGAGATCTAAGTCGTTTGCTTTCTCACATTAGAGGATTCTCTGGTTTTCTTTTTTTGCTACTTATCTCTTGCTTAATTTTAGTCAGAGGAGAGAACATTCTGAACAACTCTGATCCTTCAAACTTTATTGAGTTTGCCTGGGTGCAAGGGGGCATACTTAATCTCAGCTACTCAGGAAACTGAGGCAGGAGGATCTTTCAAATTCAAGACCAACCCTGGCAACTTAGTGAGACTCTGTTTCAAAATAGAAAGTTGAAAGGGCTGGGAACATGGCTCTGGTTCATGGTTCCGAGGACAGTGCCTGTGGTTCAATTCCCAGTTCAAAAAAAAATTCGAAAACACTGAGGCTGACCTTGTGCCTGAGGAAATGGTCAATTTTGGTAAATATCCTACGTGCACTGGGAAAACTTGTGAAGTAGTCTATGACTGTTGGGTAGAGAGCGCTGTTTGGGTCAGTGAGGCCAAGCTCATTGTTTGCGTGATCTTCTCAGTTCATATTGCTGTGGGTTGGGTTGGGTTTGGTCAGCTTGTTTGATTAGCCACTGAAAGGAGTGTTTTAAAATCTAATATAACTGTGAAAGTGTTCTTTCTCCCTTCGGCTCTGTCAGTCTTTGCTTCCCATGCATTTTGAAGCTACATTGTAGTGCATGTTGATTTCCCATTGCTGCATCTTCCCAGCTGAGGACCCTGTCCCATCAGGAAGCCCCTCTCCTTCTCCACCAAAGCTTCTCATCTTGACTTCGTCTGATGTGCACACGGCCCTGCCGACTTTTCTTGATCCGGGATTGCAGGGCGCCAAGGCACGCTTTTTCCCAGCAGTTTGCTCCTGGCTTGTCTGGGTCTTCATGCCTGCACGGAGTGAGTACTTAGGGTCTGGTTTCTCTTTGATGCTTGGTGTCCTGTGATGAAGACTCCCTGTTTCTCTTGGGATTGTGGCAGCTCAGCATTTGCTTTTGCCTCTGGTTTTCTTTGTGCTTCACCTGCGTGGGTTTGTGGTGCTTATTGAACCTGTGGCCTCATCTGTTTCATCCATTTATAAAATTCTCATTTATTACCCCTTCATTCTTTATCATTGCTCC
Source organism: Glaucomys volans (assembly GCA_020662805.1). Classification (NCBI taxonomy): domain Eukaryota; kingdom Metazoa; phylum Chordata; class Mammalia; order Rodentia; family Sciuridae; genus Glaucomys; species Glaucomys volans. The sequence continues at coordinate 216,310 of JAJEJO010002139.1, forward strand.
TCCCTGTGGAGATTGCAATTATAGGTTAGAATTTTTCCTTGCATTCCATTTATCTCTTATACTGTCATCTGTATTTTCCATTCTTTTCTCTCTCGGCATCAGTCTGTGTATTTTTCTATTGCTCTATCTACCAAATTCTCTCTTCGTCTGTGTCTAACCTGCTGTTAAATTGGTCTCTTTCGTGGTAAATTGGGGTAATATATTTTTCAATTCTAGAATCTTTAGTTGCCTTTTTGGTATATACTCTGACTCTCTGATGGAATTCTCCAGTTTTTTAACCTATTCTTTTTTTTTTTTTTTTTGGAACCAGGGATTGAACTCAGGGGTACTTGACCACTGAGCCACATCCCCAGCCCTATTTTGAATTTTATTTAGAGACAGGGTCTCACTGAATTGCTTAGGGTCTACCTAAGTTGCTGAGACTGGCTTTGAACTCGCAATCCTCCTGCCTCAGCCTCCCGAGTCACTGGGATTACAGGCGTGTGCCACCGCGCCTGGCTTAACCTATTCTTTCAATGTGTTCACCATTATTTTAAAGTCCATGCCCAATCAGTGCCTGGCTCACCTCTATATCTGTTACTATATTCTATTTGTTTTTCTCTCATCCTGTCTCTTAACATGCCTGAAAATGTGCATTGAATGTGGGCATTAGAATAAAAATTGTGTAAACTGAGTCTTCACCTTCTGGAAGGTAACGGGATTCAGGAAGGTCAACGGGCTTTGGCACGGGCTGCACTGGTGGCCCTCGGTACCTTCACACAGATGGATGTTTTCAGATCCTCCTTCCTGGTTGTTCTCGGTGGAGTTTAGCTCTGCTACAAGAGAATCCCCCGCTCTGGGGTCCTTCAGCCTCTGCACCTTTCCCCGTGCTGTTCCCTTGTCCCTCTTCCTTCGAGACTCAATGACTTTTCCCTCCCCTGAAGCCTTCTCTGGTGGCATCCCTCCCTTCCAGTCCCATGCCGCCCCAGTGGCATTAAGAGCTTCTCCCCTCTGCTTCCAGGTCTTGGCCTCACCCCCACCTCCTTGGAATGATTTGCCAATGAAGAGTTTGAGACCAGCAGCCCAGAGCACCCCACTCCCAGGACGTTATGTTCAGCCCATGCTGTGGGTGTTAAATGCTAAATCCATTGATCGCATCTAAGAACTGGGAAGCACAATCTTTTAGTTGTGACATCTCTTGGAAAGTCTAAATATCTAGACTCACTGGGCTCGAGCGCCCTCGTGGGGCATCTGCTCCCCAGCCGTCAGACCCTGCCATGCTCTAGGGCTGTGCACCATCGCTGTTCTCATCCAAATCGCCTGCCAACCCCAACTGGCATCATGCTTGCAATCCCTGGTCTACTGTGGACCTTCCCACTAGTTCGAGAATTTTACATAAACAGACCTTGCTCTTTCCCAGTACCTATCACATTCCTGAGGCGCGGAGGTCAGTCCATCTTTGTAAACTTATCTCTATTAAAATGCTACCTAAGCACTTCCCGGGCAGGGAAGCTTCTCTAACCACAGATACTCTAACCACAAGTACTTGACAGGAAGCAATTGTTAAAATCCACAGGACTGTGACACAGAGAGCGGACCCTAACGTTAAACTGTGGACTTCCACTAACATGACCATGTCGACATTGGCTCATCGACTATTGGGATAGTTCGAACTATTTGGGATAGTCACCAACTATCCCAAACACGCCACCCCTAGGCAGGACTTCATAACAGGAGACCCTGGGGGCGGGGATATGGGAACACTGTGTGCTTTCTGTGCCGGTTTTCTGTAAACCTAGTATTGCTCTAAAAATATAGTCTAATAGTAAAAGTCAATCAATGAATGTATGCAAATGCCACTGACCAGAGTAATCAAACTAAATCTAGCAAAATAAGTCTCTCCTTAGGATGCGGGGCAGGAGACAACGGATTTCCAGTCACAGGTACTAGCACTTTTAGGAGCATCCGTGTTGGGGGTCATGAGTTGGGGGTAGGCACTAAACCACAGTAACGACAGTGGCTGTGCCACCCACACTGGTGGTCAGGGGTGCTGGCAAAACAGGAGGAGGTTCAAAAAAGAGCTCACAGGGGAAAACCAGGCTGACCACCAAACAGACCGGAAAAGGCCAACAGGCAGGCAGCAGCTAGACCCACCCAGCTCCACCAGGGCGCTGGTGGCTGTCCAGGCCTGACGTTTTGTCTTGTGTCTTGTGATGACATAACCGAGCTTATCTTAATGTGTGACCTCTTGGCTCCAAAAGTTGTCTCCATCTTCTGCATCTGAGTTACCTAAAACACTTAAGAAGGGATGAGAGGAGCAAAGACCTGTGGATCATGAGCTTCAAGGGAGCAGGAAGCAGAGTTGTTTCATCATTAATATAGATACGTCATAGTAGAGACGTCCCTGACAGTTGCTGAGTGAGGAAGCAAATCACCCTGCAAGATATTCAGTTTTGACTCACAATCAGAGGGGCTGATGGGGCTTCCTCGTGGAGGGAATCTTATAGGCCAGGCCTCTATCCTACACGTGGGTATTTCCAAGGACCCATCCACATCCGTGCATCCTCCGCGAGGGCCATCCCATCTTTTCCAGGCTGCATGGCTGCATGGCTGAGGGCGTGGCTGAGGGCATGTCCCAGAGCCTGCTGGGAGGTGACCCATGGCTCTTGCCTGTTCTGAGCATGGGCAAAGGATGGAGAAGCCAGTCCCTGCTCTGCTCCTGAGAGGCCTTCTTGCACATGCCAAGCTGGATGGTGACCTGCACATTCTCGGAGGGGCCGCTCCATCGACAATAAAAATACATTTTGCTTTTTCAATGAATGGATTTGGTAAAAATGTTTTCTTACTTTTTCCTAGACATCGCCTGGTGGTATTACCAGTATCAGAGAGGTAAAAAAAAAAAAGTCTAAACTAAGTTGCATAATTTCATCATATTAGTTGCAAAAGAAGAGCTTCTTAATCAAGAATCTATTTTGCAATTAGTCTCTCATTCATCCACTTTCTGACTTTCTATGGCCTTTGTTAGCAAATTTGACCTGCATAGGAACAGCCAGGAATGTTCTCCTAGAGATAAGTCACAGGAAAGGCTTTGTTCCTCCTTAGTTTCCTCTCATGAGCAACATGACATAGGTAAAAACTTAGAGCTAATTTGTGGCTCCAGTACAGTAACACTGTGTAGGACAAGTGGCCTGAATTTCTATGTTCTCTTTTCCCATCTTGCCAGCATTTTCTGAGGTAGCTTTTCTCTGTTTTACTACATTTATCTCCTACGATCAGCTTCATTCTAGTGCGACACTGTGGACTGGGCTGAGATGGACTGTGGGGAGGAGGTGTGCAGATGAGACAGGAGAAAGGACGTGCAGGGCAAGGAGGCGCAGAGGAGAACCCAAACTCACACGCACACTCCCAGGGTCAGGCAGGCAGCTTCAGCGGATTCAAAGTGCCAGAAGTGAACCATAGGGAGCCCAAGGCCTGGCTGCCCAGATGAGACAGGCCCTGCCCCACTCTAATTGACAGTGAAAATTTGAGACCTAAGTTGCCTATTTGACGTTTTTCAAGAAAAATAGGAAAGCCCATCTAGTCCATGAATCTCTCACCTTTAAACATTGGCAACCAACAAAAAACACATAGCTTTCAATGAGACCTTGGGACGGGCTGCATTGCGCCCTCAGGCCACCATCTATAACATCAAAATGAGAGGGGTGGCATGATGTCCACCAGACACACCTATCTGCAGAAACACCTTTCGGCCTAGGGGGAAGGAGGTGGCCAGCATCCTTAGTCATGGCCACATTTAGGAGCCTCACAAAGGAGACACCTCCCTGGGGCAAAGGCCAAAGCTCAGGTTCTCCTGCCACGCAGTCTGAGGGTCTAACACACACAGGTGTGGGGCTTGTTTGGGACAGAACTACCTCAGGCTGGTTAAAACCAGCTTGCAGTTTGCAATGGGAAGGAAGCAGAAGCCACTGTGGGGACATGCAGCCCTGATGAAAGAGTGGTGGCAGTCTGGATTCTGGCCCAGCCTTGTCACTGTTTGCCTATATGACCTAGGACACAGATATAAACTGGTTAGTGAGAGCTTGGGAGAGAGATTTGCTAGAAGCCCTTTGCATGGGCCCCATGCGTTTAAAGACATAGGAACTCATGAAGGGTTAGGCAAAAAATGCACAATTTGTTGTGTCTATATCTGAGAGGGTCTAACGCCCTCACCCCACACTCAGAATGGCCTGAGTCCCTGAAACACCAGGAGCCATTTAATCTGAGTCATCAACAGGTCTGTGTGGGAATCTTCGCAGCACCCTCTGGTGGATTATTCTAGCTCAAATTTACCCCAGTGGGAGAGGTTCATCACTTGGTGAGTTATTCAGACTGAAAATCACCTGATCTGTTAGGATACCTTTGTCCTAAGTACCACACAGGGGAGGCGAGGACCTTCCCACCCCCACCCCACATGAAGCTGCATGGAAACATTTTATAGATTTTGAACAGAGAAGGTGTGCAAATTGATTCCCAATCATTTCCATAGTATTAAATCTCTGATTTAAGGCCCTAACATCTCCAAGCCTCTGGAGCCCCAAAGATGCGAATTCCCTTCTATCCCTGCTCTTATCAGAGAGACAAACAAAATAGCAATGAAAAAGCAAATGGAAGCAAATGCTGGGCCAGCACTATCCAAATACCCCAATGCGACAAGACGGAATGTATTGCATACGGAAATTGATCCTGCTGTGCAGACAGCCAGCAAATCATTTATTAATAAAGTCCAGTTCCACCTTAGTGAGGTGGGTCCAGTCTTTGATGTTTCAATAATTACTTAGTACATTTTTAATAAAGGTGATAAGAAGCAAGTAATGTTTCTGAATCAGATACTTTCCAACTTCTGCAAAGTATTTTCCCTGAGCTGGGAAGGAATTTGGTCCCAGGAAGAATAAGGAATAAGTCCACACTGCAGAAAGATCTCCATGCTTTCGGATAAGCGAGACCTCAACAGGTAGACTTGATACCCTGAGAACTACATAGTTGCTTCTAAAAATCCCTTATTTATGTTTTAATTTGATTTTTGCTGCTTCCCCTTCCTTTACCGGGCCCACCTTGACAGCAAGGGATAAGAGGAGGGATACCAAAACCTCCTTGGCCCCTTCTAAAGTTTCTTCAGAATATATGACAGGTTTTTTTTTTTAAATTAAAGAATATGTGCACAGTTAAATATATGTGCATTTTTACAAAAGGAGTGTTGGATCTAATACTAGGAGATTTAAACCGACATTTGATTTCAAATGAGTTTAAGATATATGTAAAATATATGTAAGCATCCTAGATTAAACTTGGTGGATTTTTTTCATTTTCTCTATTTTTCCTTTTCTTTCTGAGAATTGGCCCTTTCATTTACACGGAAATGCTCCAGTGTTTAGATAATTGCTACTTATCTCATTAGCTACGAACATAACAATAATTAAAGGCTCTGCAAGAATTATGAGGATATGGGCCACTTGCGGCTGCGTTGTATAAACAGAGTGCCTTGTTTATGTTGAATCATCCGCCTGACTCCCTACAGGATCAGGGATGTGTGTTGTGGCCCGGCACGTAAGAAAAGATAACAATTAGGAATCGTTACCAAGTTATTGGAGCCTTATCCATTACCTGTGGGAATATGTTCAAGATGCAAACTTAATCTGAGGGATTCTTTCTCACTGGATTCAAAGTCTGGAAAGGGAAAGTAACCATTGCAGAACAAATTGGTCACAAAGAGACCAACCCTGATGAGAGACGTGCATATAATTTAAGCACCTGATCAGTCCTTTCTCCCCCCAGGGACACTCAGCCCGTTCCACTCTCATATGATGTAGTGTGCGTATTCCAGCCCAACCACCTCGTTGCTAGTTTTGCAAGTTCAGATTTACAGCTCTTCACTACATGGATCTGATGATCTCTGCATGATGAGGATAGGCATGGAAGGTTAGGTGGCAATTGGTTCTTGATTGCAATAAATTAATCGAAAGCATTCCAGCAGAACCCAGAGGAAAAGAGTCACTTAATCTCTCTGATAATAAAGCAAGGAAGGTTCCACTAATTCATGAGTGTTGTGATCCTTCAGTGCAAGGTGGGCATATTGCTGGCATTACTGGACACTTTCCAAACGGCTAGTGGACATTGCACCACATGTAGAACCCATGGAGGAACAATTGAGGCAACTCAAAATTGTTTAGACCCTTCCAATGCCACAGAAGCTTTTATTTATAAATAGTAGCTCTTATTTAAGTCATTTTCCTAGTACTTCAAGGTATCTTGCAGATACTATAAAACAATAGGGGTAAAATGCAGATTTTTAAAGTTAGCATGTAACATGCCACAATTGGAACGTCTGACTAAGACGCTAGTCTTTCCGCAGGTGGCCCACACCGGAAGACTTCCAGTTTTCTCTATGGATTTGCTCCCTTTGCTCATGGGGGAGTGTCTGTCCTTCTGCTAGCTCACCTGTGTCTGCTATTTCAGAAGGTCCGCTGGGCAACAATTTGAATCTGCTAAGAGGGCGTTGGACAGGAAGGAGAACTTCCATGCCTGTCCTCCTCTTCCTACCTTCTTGTCCCAGCTGACACTCCCTCCCTTTTGGCATCTGACATACCTAGAGTAACAGAGTAGACAGATGGCCAGACAGTACTGGGCAGGGAAGAGGGGTTCCAGGTGGGAAGCCATCTGCAGGGCAGCACCACCCGCCATCCACCCTATGTCCCAGGCCAGGACCATCCCTCTTTTGACCACCCAGACTGTGGCCTAATAAGAGTGGCCACTGAGGTCACACTCCAATGCCATCTCCTCTGATTCCAGATAAGATTGAAGACGAGCTGGAGATGACCATGGTGTGCCACCGGCCTGAAGGTCTGGAGCAACTTGAGGCCCAGACCAACTTCACCAAGCGGGAGCTGCAAGTTCTCTACCGAGGCTTCAAAAACGTAAGATGGGGTGGGCACGCGGAGCTCTCCCACGGGTGAACCCTGCCAAGGTCATGGGAGCCCCCAGGGGAGTTTCCCAGGTTCGTGGTTGTGCAAGGGAGGCCAGCACAGCAAAGGGGGCACAAGGTCAGCTGGCTGCAAGCCGGCTCCAGGCAAGGGCAGTCAGTTGGTGGTACGGGAACTCCACAGGGTGGCACCATCTTGGGGGACTTGTGCTGGCCTGGGAGCCAGTCTCAGCCTAAGGTCTTCACACTCTCCATCTCAGTGCAACTGAGCTTACTGACTTAGGCTGTCGGCTCACACAGGTGACGGGTAAGCCTGGATGTCACTGCATTTGTGCACCTTGAAGTACAGGGCTGACAGCAGGACCAGACACCCCTCTCCCCTTGCTGGGACCTTCTGTCCCTGTGAGCTATAGAGGAAGCCAAGCAGTAATGAAGGTGGAGTCCAGGGACAGGCAGTTCGAAGGAGCTACGTTAATACATCCTGCCTTCTCAGGGGAGTTGGAGAGCTCTCGGGGTCCATCCTAGACACTGGTTTTATTTTACTTTTTAGCTTAAATCTCAATGCAACCTTCTTCCCAAATCTTGGGGTGGAGGGGGTTAGAGGGTGGTGCTCCTGTTGCCCTCCTCTAGGTGGAACCCACAGGCAGAACTTGGTCAATTCCAAACCCACCACAGCCTCCACATCCCCAAGGCTGTAGGGATTTGCACACCTCCTAAACTCTCCGACAAGTCCTGGGGTACCTTCTCTCCTCCTGCACTCCAGCTGTGCCTGTCCCATTCCTGGCTCCCTGCCCTCAGGCCTCTTCCTTCCGATCTTGAAGAGGCAGGGGATTGGCAGCAGGGCCTGTGAGGAGGTTGCCCAGATGGGCACTGGGCTGAGTGGGAACAGCATCCAGAACAGAGGGGAATCAACATGAGTTGGCATCGACCGTGGGTTCCATTAAGACCTTGGGACGTTAAGTCCCAAGTTTACAATTCTCCAAATATGTCAATGAAGTTGACTAATATTAAAATAGGTTGGAAATCATAATCTTGACCTTATGTATTATTGTATTAATATTATATAATTATGTTGTAATTTTAATGTCACATAATTTTAAGTTTTTTAAGTTTTCATAGGTGCTCTGCATTGAGGACGATGGGACAGGAAGGGTTAGGCTGCACGCAGCCTTGTTGGGGAAGCTTGCCCTTTCCACAGGTCAGGGTGTTGAGGATCAGAGACTGACTTGACCCAAGTCACAGAGCTTAGAAATGCTTTAACCAGGATCCAAGACCAGGGTGTTTAAGACTGAAGCCCAAATTCTTTCCATTGTACAGCCTCCATTCTCAAATGACATCTCACCATTTTTCAAAGCAGCTTGGGTCCTAAAGTGGGGTCCCATCCCAGGCACCCCTCAGAGACACAGAAATGCACGGATGCTTGCCCAGTGCCTGCCCACCAGGGATCTGAAGAACCCGAACCCCAAGGCTGGGTCCAGGCTCCTCCCCCTGGTACGGACCCCGAGACATGTCCCCCTGACTCTCTCCCTTCACACAGGAGTGCCCCAGTGGTGTGGTCAACGAAGAAACATTCAAGCAGATCTACGCTCAGTTTTTCCCTCATGGAGGTGAGTCTGACCTTGAAGAGGATCTCCCAGCCCCTAGTCAGCAGCCGTCCCTTCTGCCATGTCCCCCCTTCTCTAAGGCTTTAACAGATAAGAGCTCTGAAAATAGACCCATTCCCACAGGGGAGACGGACAGGTAATGCTCTTCCAGAAGGGCTCCTGACAGCTCCAGGAAGCAGGTACTGTGACCCCAGAAGGAACATGAGGTCAGAGACCTTGGACACATTACTCAGTCCCACCCCGCTACTACATGGAAGACTGGGTGGGTCCCATAAGTACCTGGCGCCAAGCTTTGCCACGCCCTTTCCATTCTTTTCTTTAGAACAGATGAGGCAAGCCAGGAGTTTGAGAAGAACTTCAGCAACTACTAGACTATAAAAATCAACAAATCCATGGAAGTACAGAGAGCGCAAGGTCCTGCTTAGGAAGCGACTTAGCTAGGGTACTAGGCCCACAGCACCTGCCCCATCACCTGCCTGACCCCCGGAACAGCTCTGGTCCCAGGGACCTAGAACCACATTAGTGTCCCCTCTGGAGACCTCTGTGTGTCCTGTGCCATCTTGCATCTGTCCCCGGGAGCCATCTCCTGCAGAACCCTGTCCCTGGATCTAGGCAATAGAGAGATCCAAGTCCAACATTTCTTAGGCCCTGCTTATCCTGGGCCTCCTCAGCAGCAGACAGCTGCCCCCTGGTGCCCAGCACAGGTGCCAACCCAAGCTGAGGGAAAGCAGCTTTGTCTCACGCAGGCCCCAGAATCAGTCTCTTGAGTTCTGTTGAGCTCTCTTTATTAGGTTTCTCTAGGCAATAGCTTTGGCTCTAGTTTAACATGCTACTTCAAAAAATTTCAAGACACAGGTCTTGTTACATCACTGTCCAGAGATGAAAGGGAAGCTCAGACAGGTTGCATTAGATGCCTCCAGGCACACAGCTATGTTGTAACAGGCTGCCATCCAAGCCCAGCTCTCTGCTTCTGAGTGAGGACTCATTCTATAGCACCACATGGCTGCTCAGGCCCCCCATGCCATCCACCCACCAGAGGCACAGGGAGGCAGGAGAGCCATCTCGAGGTGGCGAGAGGAGGGGTAAGAGCCTGTCTCACCACTTACTAGAACTGACTACCCACCTGAACCCCAGGGGTTGAGCCAATGGGTCTCACTCCACCATTCTCCTTTCTGTCACCGGCATCGCCCTCTTCTCCTCTGGCTGAAACCCTGACTCTGTGTTTAAGTCCCCTCTCCCCAGTGAGGAGCGTCAGCCCCTCACCTGCCCTCTCTGCTTGCAGACGCCAGCACCTACGCCCATTACCTCTTCAACGCCTTCGACACCACCCAGACAGGCTCTGTGAAGTTCGAGGTACGCTGGTTTCTTGACTCTGGGAGTCCCCTGCTTCCTATTGCCTCTCCCTCTAAGTCACAGAGTCCAGGGGGAGTGGGTCAGATCATGAAAAGCTCTTGGTCAAGATAAAGAAAACTTTGCCATTTAATGAGCATTTACTAAAGAAAGAGAGAAGCAATTTTCCCCACCCTCCAGGTCCTCAGGGCCTTGAGGGGCTCCACCCTAAAATTTTAAGAGGTCACTTGCACACTGCTGACCAGGGGCAGCCTCTGGACTTAGCGTTTTGCATGGATTCTCTCACTGAACCCTCACGGTATCCCTTCGGTGTAGGGCTGTGTTGCTTACTATCATTTTCCTGGTGAGGAAAGTAAGACAAAGACAGACTGAGTTACTTTTCTAAGGTCAATGAGCTAGTGAGCGGTGGGGGAGGGCTTGAACACAGGCAGTGCATTTCCATAGTCCCTGTCCCTAGTCACTAGAGCATGACAAACATAGGATTGCAGCCCTGGGGTCAGCCCAGAACAGAGGTGGCCTTATTTAACTCTCTGGGGATAACTCACATGCACAGCTCCGATCTCCCTCAAGGGGGCGCCGTGCTCACAGTGGCAGTGTGGGCAGTACCCTGCAGGAGCTCCTCAGCCAGCGGGGCCACAACCTCTGGGCACACAAGTCGGGAGAGTCATCATTCTGTAGAAGCCCCCCAGAGCCTGACCCAGGAGCTGGCTTCCCACCTAGCAGCTTGGAGACTAACATCACTCCTGCTTTCTGCCCCAGGACTTTGTAACTGCTCTGTCGATCTTACTGAGAGGAACTGTCCATGAGAAACTCAGGTGGACGTTTAATTTGTATGACATCAATAAAGATGGATACATAAACAAAGAGGTAAGTGAGCTGAGAGCCGGGGCTGAGATGGGGATAGAGAAGGCACCGCGTGACTCCAAAGCAACCCCAGATGTGAGGATAAAAGTGTCTGAATGAGGCGGTGGCTCCACTTGGGGCCCAGAAAATGAAGAAGGGCTTTTTTGACCTCCACCCCTGCTGGCCCCTACCCCATTCCCAGGAGCTGGAGAAACGATGAAGCAGCTTCCCTTGTCCGGTGCACACTACCCGCCCCTGTACACGATTTGTTTGAGTGAAGGGCTCCTCTTCCTAGGGAACTGCATTTTAGCAAGTTAGCAGCTACAAGTTAAAACCCAAACCTGGGTTGGACAACAGGCAGTGCTTAGAAGAGAAATGAGATTTCTAAAGAAGAGGAGACTCCCTGGGATCACATCGGCACAGCCGATTCTGCCTAAATAAAGCCAGAGAAAAGAAGGAAGTGTAGCTGTCTTTAAAGATATCATCTCAGTCAATCTTAGAATCATTGATTGACACTTAGAGCCTCAGTACATGTACACCTCATGAGATGCTCAGAGGTCAAACCCACTGTGATGTCTGCTTGAATTGCGCATCCTAGACACCCATTCGCTGAGCTGAGCTCCTAGGTGCCCAAGGTTGGATAACCTCTCTGACCTTCACCTCAGGCCTGCCAGGTTCTCCTTGTACAGAGACAACACTGAAGCTCAGAGCTTTCCTCAACCTCCTTCCTTATTCGTTCTGTCCGAAGCTGGCTCAACACCTGTTTGAGGGCTTACAAGGTGTTTTAGGTGCTGAAGAGAAAGAGGTGAACCATCAGACCCAGCTTGCTCTCAGGGGCAGTGTAGAGGAGGGACGGTAAGCAGGCAGAAAGTAGATGAATAGACGGGTAGATGTTTTGGTGGGGATGGTCAGCAGAGGCCACTAAGAGGTGTTGCCACATTGGTGCCAGACGTGCAAAAGCCAGGAAAGGTGTTCCTGGCAAAAGGAACAGCCACTAACGAGGCTCTGAGGCAAGACAGAGCTTCATGCATTCCTTGGAAGTCTCCCTTAGGAGAGTGGAATTGCAGGGCTGGGGTGGAGCTCAGGGGTACGCTTACCTAGCATGCTCAAGGCCCAGGGATGGGTCCTCAGCACTGAAAAAGTAAGGGGGGAATGGAAATGCAAGCCAAAGACTTGGAGAAAATGCTTGCAAATTATATGCCTGGCAAAATATTGATAACCAAAATATAAAAGGAATGTTTATAATTTAATAAGAAGATAATTCAAAAATAGGTAAAAGAGCTAAACAGATACTTCAGAAAAGAAGATAAGTGAAGGGCCAATAAGCCCATGAAAAAATTGTTCCATACCTCTGGCCTTCAAAAAATGCAAATTGTAACTGTAACAAAATACAATCGTACACCCGCTAGAATGGCCGCAATGAGAAAGGCTGACCGTACCGAGTACTGGAAGGAAGTGGAGCAGTAGGAACCCATCCAGGTTGGTGGGATGTAAGATGATGACACAAACACTCGAGAAAGTGTTTCAGCACCTTTGCTAAAGTTCAACATGCAATTAACATATGGTCCAGAAATCCCACCTCCAGGAATTTACTCAAAACAAATAAAAATATGTAATTCCATAAGCACATCTACAGAGATGTCCATAGCAGCCTCATTCATAGCAGCCCCCAAGGAGCAAACAACCCAAGTAATGCCTGCTAACGGGACAAGGGTAACACATTGTGGTCAATCCATTCAGTGGGTTATGACTCAGCAGTAAGAGGAAACAAATCACTGTTGCCAGCATCAGGGTGCCTGAATCCCAAGAAAATCACATTCCGTGAAGGACGACATCTCAATTATACCGTATGATTCCATTCATCTGAAATTCTAGAAAATGCAAGTGGATTCATAGTGACATAGATTTCACCCGTGGTTGCCTGGTGCCAGAGGTTGACAGATACTGCAAAGGGACATGAAATATTCCATGCCGTGGGTGTGCAGCAGTGACACCGGTGTATACGTTTGCCAAAACTCGTCTGAAAGTAGACTTTATGTGGGTGAATTTGTGTTGAATGAAAAAGAAATTCCCATCAAAGCACCAAAGAAAACAAGAGTCCCATCTCACTCAAAGTATAGATCACAAATTCTAAACGAAATGCTCTGAAATTAATCCTAGTACTCTGAAGAAATGCAGATGACTAGGGTGAGGTTTATTGCAGGAATAATTCAATAGTAGAGGAAGCCTATTAAATAATTCATCATATCAATATATCAGAAGATTAAATGACACAATGCTAAAATCACATTCAATAAAATTTACCATCTATTCTTGATCATTTTTAAGAACTTCTAATAAACTAGGAGTAAAATACTTCTTCTGCATAATTACCCAGTCTGATTCCCAGTTTTGTATCTTCTACTTCAGAGATGCCCTATAGCAAGAATGAGACCAGGCTGCACACAGCTCACCCACACCATTACTGAACGTTCTCTCAAAGTTCTTCAGGTACAATAGGACAGAAAAGGAAATGAGGCATAAATATGGGAAGTTCCAATATCCTTTGTTAATTATACTATGTTCTACCTGGAGAAAAAGACAAGAAAAACAACTTAAAATAATAGAACTTAAAGTTATAATTTAAAAAAAAAGAAAGAATTTGGTCAGTCAGTTATGATGATTTAGAAAACTGTAACAAAGGTATTCTAAATACAGTGGTAAAATTCAAAGCACATGGGCATTTTTCAATATCCATGATTTAGATGATGAAAGATTTTTTTGGCAAATACAAAAAGGAAGCCTGAGTAAGTAGAGAGACACTCCATTTTCTGAAGGTGAGTATATTACAAAGAAAAGAGCATTGGAAAGATAGCAAGTATTCTCTAATTAACTAAATTTATTTTATTTCTAATCAAAATGAAAGTGCAATTTGGGTAGGAAAATTTGCACAATTATGATAAAGTCACATTGGAAGAGTAATCAGATGAGGATAGCAAAGATAACTTTCAACAAGTGGTGGCACTGACCCTACCAGATAATCACACCTATCATAAAGCTGAAGTGTCAAGACAGTGGTTGGAGAGGATGCAGGTCAGTGGACAGAACAGAACACCCAGGTACAAACAAGAGCTGGGTTTATTGTAAAGGGAGCACTTGATTAAAAAATAAAATGATGACTAATTAATTAAATGATTCTGGGAGTACTGGTTAGCTATTTTAATAATAAACATTCCCACTTATACATCCAAACTATCATAGATATATGCTTGATTTTTAACTCTCAAAGAACTAGAAGTCATACACAAACATCCAACCTTAGAATGAAAAACTTGTAACATCAAATTTAGAAGTAGTAAAACTATTGATAGTTTCACTCTGCAAATTTTTAATTCTGTACATCAAAAAACACCATAAACAAAGTTGAAAAGCAAATGACAAACAAGCTAAAATATTTGCAACCTAAAATAATTGAAAGGGCTGACATTTCTTGCTCATCATCTTAACAAAAGCAAGGATATTCATCTGGCTTACTTTTGTACTCCCTTGATACAGTATTGAGCATGTGGTAGATTCTTTTAAACATCTTCTAAATAAATTAACAAATTTCCAAAATATATGAAGAGTTCTCAAAGTCCAATTAGAAATAGATAAACACAGTGAGTAAAATAGTTGAACAAAGTTCCTGGGAAATGAAGTAAAAATAGTCAATACCTATGTTAAAAATCTCACCAAGAAAGTGAAGTCTAGTAGAAGAACAATGAAATGCTATTTACCTCTCAAGTTGCAAAGTTGACAGGAAAATTCATATGCTACATTGCATTTTAAAATCATTTTAGAAAGTAGGATACATGGTATTCTCTCAATTTTATAAAGAATTAGATGCCTGTATATATGCTCAAATAAATAATCCTCTAAAATATTCAAATACTACTTTGAAAAGTACATAAAGGAAAAACCCATGGAAAAACCCATGGAAAAACCCAAGGAAAAACCAAGTGGACTTCATACCATCTGGTCTTCAGTCTTAGTTCCACCATTATCACATCACATCTCTGAATAATCTCACCAACTCCTACTCCCTTTTTCTAATTTGTGAACTAGGCAGAATTGTTCCCATTAATGCTGATTGTATGATTCTGGATGGCAGAATTAATAAAGTGCCCCTTAAAAGAAAAACCAAGTGTGAACAAGTAGCTTCCTGGAAAGGACAGCTGCTCCTCCCCCAGCAGGCTTTAGAGAAATTCTCATCAAAGTTACAGGCAATGCAAATCCTGAGAGCAATCAAATTGTTCTTTATGTCCTTCCTTTGATAAAACATACTCAAGCAAGGAAGGACTCAATGGCCATGTAGGTATGAAGGGCTTGTAAAGTACATATTTAAAAATAACTCATGAAGCAGGGCATGGTGGTGCATGCCTATAATCCAAGCGACTTGGGAGGCTGAGTCAGGTGGATTGCGAGTTCAAAGCCAGCCTCAGCAACTTAGCTAGGCCATAAGCAACTCAGTGAGACCCTGTCTCTAAATAAAATACAAAATAGGGCTGGGGATATGGCTCAGTGGCTGAGTGTCCCTGAGTTCAATCCCTGGTTAAAAATAATAAAATATAAAATATAAAATAAAATAAAATAAAATAAAATAAAATAATTCATGAACACAAACATTTATTTCCTAATTCTGCCTCTTGAGGGGCCTCGGGGCAATGGCACCCAGTAGCAGTGAGCACCTGTGAGACTCAGACTGTGGTGTCTAAACACCACTCTCCAATGAAAGAAACCAGTGTCCTTGGAGAAGTGGTTGGTCCCAGGACTGAGAAAGAGAAAACACAAGACAATCCTGGATCCCAGAAGGGGCATGTTGAAGGGCTACCAGAGTCACTGAAGGAATTCCAACAGCCGAGCAAAAGCAATTTAAGCAGAAAAATAAAAGGTGATGATGTTGGATTATCACCAACAAAATATAGTAAATATCCATCAGTCCACACTGATATAAACAAAAAATTGAATGTATACATAAATTGGGGGAGAATTCCATTTAATTAATTAACACAGAAGGAGTAAAAGGAATACAAAATCAGACTAGGCAAACACCACCAAGAATAATTTTTGTGGGCAAAATCCACTGACAGACACTAAAACCAGTAGCAAACTTGAGAACCACCACTTTAATCAAGCAATAGAGGTCAACATCACCAGCGATGAGGCCCCAAGAAGTACAGCATTGATTCTGGGGTGTTTTTGCCCCAGAGGCATGACCTCATTTTGTTCATAAGAAAACCGGGTTCCAAACCAAGGGACATTCTGCAGGCTAATTGACCAGTGCTTCCACTGGAAGTGGCCAGTCCTGAGGAGACTTGGATCACACCACCAGACACAATGTGGGATCCCCAAAGAGAAAGAAGACCTGGGGAAACGGAGGCCATTTGAATAAGCACCCCCGTTTAGCCCCACACTATAGCGTGTTAATTTTCTAGTTTTGAACATTTTCCCGGCTGTGCAAGTCATTGTGTTAAGGGAAGCTGGGTGAAAGCTATACATGAACTCTCTGCTTTATTTTCGTAACTTTTCTGTAATTCTAAAATCATTAATAATAGATTTTTAGGAAAACTCAAGTGCCCTATCAATAATCCTGACTGTTGGTTCCTTTTTTCCTAATTTAAAACAGCAACAGAACCTGTGAGGATTTAAAAATCTCTAAACCAGAACATGAGCTTCTTTAAAATTCAGAATCATATTTCATCTTCCCAGCCTGTGCACGGGGACTCCCACAGGTCACCCCGCAACTGAGGACAACACCCAAGAGCTTCTGCAGGCAGGGAGAGTGTCCTCCTGTCCTCCCTAGGAGGAGGCTGCGGGTGACAGCCCTTCTGTTCGCTCTTGACTCCCTCTTGTCCTGTTAGTTCATCACTGTCATTGGCAAGGGGAGCCAGGAGACCCAAACCCTGTCACCTCAGAGGAGCCTGACCTGGGGGTGCCCACACTGTGCTTCCATGTCCCCTCTCCAGGAGATGATGGACATTGTCAAAGCCATCTATGACATGATGGGGAAGTACACGTACCCTGTGCTCAAAGAGGACACGCCCAGGCAGCACGTGGACGTCTTCTTCCAGGTGAGTGCCTGCCCCCGACCCGCTGAGGTCCATCACCCAAGCACCCAAGCTTGTGGCCTGTGTCCAGCCCTGTGAGTGACCCTGCCAGGAACAGGAAGGAACTCTAAGATGTGCTGGCCCCGAGGAGTCCATGCTCCTGCGAAGAGAACAGGGACGTTCGTTATGGGTTACTGAGTGGAACAGAATGGTCGAGAGGCCCCGTAAGACCCTGGAGCTCGGAGTGCACGGAGAGCTCCCCGTCATGTGTGTGGGTGCTGAGCCCTGTGACTGAGGGGGAGGGAGAGTCAGAACTAGGGCCAGGCCAGACTGCGCCATCTTTACATGGAAGAGCCTCGCTCTGGTAAAGGCCAGGTGGCTACTGCCAACCCTTGAGTAGGGGACTGTCACCACCATAGTGGCATTTTGGTAAAAATTCATCTTGCAGTGGAGTGACCAGCAATGTCAGAGCTCACTCCAGTCCACTTCCCAGAAGCTCCGACAGCAGCAGCAGAGATGGACCTGGAACCTCCTGTGTCCCGTGTCTCCTGCCGGGTGGACAGGCTAGAGGCGAGTGCAGGGAAGACCCGCACCATGGTTGGAGGTAGTCCGAGTGCGCCCCCAAGGGCTCACGTCAGAGGCTTGTCCTCAGGGTGAAGGTTAGAGGCGGTGGAACCTGTAAGAGCTGGGGCCCAAGGGAAGGTCACAGACCCCTGGACATTGCCTCAGAGGATTAAAGCTGTAGTTCTCAGCCGGGCGTGGTGGCACACGCCGGTAATCCCAGTACTTGGGAGGCTGAGGCAGGAGGATCGCTGAGTTCAAAGCCAGCCTCAGCAACTTAGCGAGGCCCTAAGCAACTCAGTGAGACCCTGTCTCTAAATAAAATATAAAAAAGGGCCGGGAATGTGGCTCAGTGGTCGAGTGCCCCTGGGTTCAATCCCCAGTACCAAAAAAAACCAAAAAGCTGTAGTTCTCATGAAGCCAGTTGTTATGAAAACAGCAAGATTAAATTTAAAAAGAAAGACAGCAAGATTGCCTCCCCACAGTCTGGCTTCCTCTCTTGTCATGTAATTTCTTCCACCATCCTCCATGAGGCCCTCCCTAGGGCCAACCAGAAGCAGCGCCATGCTCTTGAACCTCCAGAACTGTGAGCTAAATAAGCCTCTTTTCTTCTAAAGTACCCAACCTCAGGTATTTTGTTATAGCAACAGAAAACAGACTAATACAACATATGAGGATGACAGCAGAAAACTCTAGCAATGAAATGGTCAACATCTGGAACCAGTCTTTGATTTAAAGAAACTTGCCAGGGTCAAAGTGCTGTAATCAGGGTCCAAATGGAGTTGCCTGGCTGGGGAGAAACCTTAATCCTCAGGGTTAGCAAAGCTGGCTCACAAAAAGGTGAGCTTTGGAATGCAGATTACCAGGTTCTTTCATGTGCTCCCTGTCGTGTCTTTCAGAAAATGGACAAAAATAAAGATGGCATTGTGACGTTAGACGAGTTTCTCGAATCCTGTCAGGAGGTAAGGAGAGACCTCAGGCCACAATACCCCTAAAGCTGGGAAAGGAGATCTGGGCTTGGGGACCTGCGGAAGGGAATGGGAAGCCTGCACATACCTCCACTGAGAGCCAACAACAGCCACACACCAGGCAAGACTCAGAAATCCACTGGCCTGCACTCGCCAGATGACCTGTGGTGGGTTTGGCTAAGAGCAGGGCTGGGCAGACAGCCCAAGTGCAGGTTCGGGGGTGTGAAAACCCAGAGGGGGCCTATGCAAAATTAGACTTCCCGGTGGACAACACTGCTTTTTTCGACCTATCTCTGACGCCATGGACTGCTCCCCAGACTACAAGGAAAAAGATCCACTGTGATTCTCAAATCTCACTGTGCGTAAAAACTGCCACAGTGGCAAAGAACATGTGTGCTTCCAGGCCTTGATCCCAGAGACTCCAGATCTGGGCTGGGGTCTAGAAACTGTCAAACAAATATCCTGGACCAGTGTGGCCAGAATGTTAGTGTGCAAACCAATCGCCTTGACCATCTTGCTAACGTGCAGACTACCTCCACAGTTCTGGGGCAGGGCCTGAGAGGGCACACTCTCCCCGCTGACTCAGGTGCTGCTGGGCCTTGGACCAAACTTTGGCCAAGTCTAATGACTAGACTGGCCCCAGAGCCTCCTCCAGAGACTGAACCGGAAATGATTTCTTCATCTTCTTTAGAGAAATACACTTCTACCTCCACTTTATTTCAGAAAGGTACATAGTTAACTAGGAGCTCCACCCAATAACTGAACTTGGACGAAGCAGAGGAATTATTGACACACGCTGAGCACCTGCCACGTTCTAGGTGCATTACATAAACTTCACAATAGCCCATATAGCTACGTTGCATGCAGCGTGACGTTCAAAACACTTAACAACTAGAACAGACTGAACTTTGACCACTTGCAATGTACCTTGATCAGCACCTAGAGGGTCCCTGCAAAGTTTAGCATTAACCCATTAGTTGATGGATCTTTGGGTGGTCCAGGGGTCCTGGGAAAGTTACTGGGAAGATCCTGGATTCAGAGAGGAGACCCAGGCCAGCAACTACTTACCAATAAGGTCAGAAATATCTTAATATTTAATCATTATGAACTGACCGAGAAGCAATATTCACCATATATATTTTCAAGAAGGGAAAAATGAGACCTTCCAAGATTAAGAAATGTGCCTAAAACCACAGTCAGTGCTAGAGATGGGATTTAAACTCCATTCATTCTCATTTAAATACCCTCCTCTACTGAAGTGTGCTTCTGGACCCTGCCGACCAGGTGAAAGGGTTTGTAAGTCATTTCTTTCCTCACAGTTGCCGTAGCTGTTCATTAAGTAAGTCATTTCTCTTGTGCCACCTACACAGTAGGTAGATATTCCCTCCACCCAGTTGTATACATGAAGAAACACTGGGAGAGTAAGCAGCTTGTCCAAGGTCACAGCGAGTAAGTGACAAGTGACAGTTGCAGGATTTGAATCCAGGTTGCCTAACTCCAGGTCCCATTTGATTAGCTGCAACATAGCAACTTATAAAGAATTCAGATAATCAGAATCAACTTTTTCTTTGTTGATTATTCCCTATGCTTTCTGTTTCATTAATTTGTGGTCTAATTTATCCCTTCTCCTTTCTTACTTTCAATTTTCTAGGGTTTGGTTTTTTCCCCCAGCTTTTTGAGATGAGAGTTTAGACCCTTGGTTTGCCACCATTCTTCTCTAGTTTCTATATTAGGGGTAAATTTCCTTCTGAATATTACTTTGGTTGAGTAGTGCTTTAAATGCCACAAATTTTGATATGTCATATTTTCAGCACATTTTAATTCAAAATGTTTTCCCTGATGCATAGATTTAGCAGTATATTGCTTAATATGCAAACATTTGAAGACTTTCTGATTTCAATACTTATACCTTAGAGAATGTACTATAGAAAAATGTAAAAGAGAGATATTCAATAACAAAACCAATAAAGCCAGGAGTTCTCTCCTGAAAAAAAATTAATAAAATCGACGAATGCTAAGACTGTTTAAAAAAAGAGAAAACTCAAATTGTCAATATCAGGAATGAAAACAATAATATTATTACACACTTCCTAGGCATTGTAAAGATAATAGGTCATCATCCAATAAGTTTGCCAATTTAAATGAGATGTATAAACTCTTTGCAAAACTCAACTTGTCAAAGTTAATTCAAAAAGAAATAGAAAATCTAAATAGTCCTATGTCTATTAAAGATATTGAGGACTGGGGTTATAACCTAGTGGTAGAGCACTTGCCAAGCCTTCGTGAGGCACTGGCTTCAATTCTGAGCACCATATACAAAAAAATAAGTAAATAAATATTCATTGACAACTAAAACAAATTTTTTTAAAAAGACAATGAATCATAATTTAAAACTTTCCCCCAGGGAATATGGCAGACTCCAATAGCATTACTGATATATTCTCCCAAACATGTGAGGAAGAGATGATGGTAATCTTTTTTTATTATTTTATAGTTGTGGATGGACATGATGCATTTATTCTATTTATTTATTTATATGCAATGCTGAGAATTGAACCCATTGCCTCACACATGCTAAGCAAGCACTCTACCTCTGAGTTACAACTGCAGCCCCCAAATGATGCTAATCTTGCACAAACTTAGGGAAGAGAGCAAAAGGGGACTTTTTGCAGCTTGATTTATGAGGTTATTATAACCCTCATATGGAAACTTGCAAGGTTGGGTTAACATTCAAGAATCAGTCAATGTAGTTAATCACGTTAATAGAATAAAAAGGAAAAAATGTGATCATCTCCATAAATATAGAAAAAGCAACTGATGCATTGCAGTTGTTTCTCAGAGGAAAAAGAAAAACAAACAAAACACTGTTTCATTGGATAATGTGTTTTTTTCTGAACTTCTCCTTAGGCTAGAGGAGGCGCTTTGCCTTGATTGATCACGTTCTAGAACCCCTTCCTCGTTCCTTCTCCTTCCCTCCCAGAGTTCCTTCTCACAGGAAACCCAGCTTGAGAACTGCTCACCACAGTTATCCAGCTTCTCAGAGAGGAGCCCCAGAGAGTTCTAACACCTCTCTTCCCCTCCTCCCTTCGCAGGATGACAACATCATGAGGTCTCTCCAGCTATTCCAAAATGTCATGTAACAGGGGACACTCAGCCATCAGCTCTCAGAGACATTGTACTAAACAACCACCTTAGCACCCTGATCTGCCCTTGTTCTGATTTTACACACCAACTCTTGGGACAGAAATACCTTTTACACTTTGGAAGAATCCCTGCCGAAGACTTTCTATGAAGCCCAGCATCAGTGGCTCAGTCTGATCGCCAGCTCTTCCTCCTCCCTCCCTCTTGAGAGAGACAAGATGAAATTTGCATTTGTTTTGGAAGCATGCCTGTCTCTTCACACTGCTGCCCCATGGAAGGTCCCTCTGCTTGAGCTTCAACAGTAGTGCACAGTTTCCTGCTTACGCACCCCAGCCCACTGCCTCCAGGTCAAGCAGACCTCAGTGAGTCTGGAAGCCAGAGGACCTGAGCCAAATGCACACCATCCTCTGATGGCCTCCCAAACCAATGTGCCTGTTCCTCTTCCTTTGTGGGAAGAGTCAGTGTTGTACTGAACAATCAGGATCGACCGTGTCTAGATGGGGAGAGGCAGCACCCAACTCACGTAGACCCAGAC
>JAJEJO010002139.1:238710-256877 GCA_020662805.1 Glaucomys volans
GTGCCAGGTGCTGCACTAGGGGCTTTATATTCATTATCCTATTTCATGCTCATGGTAGAGCATTCCAGAAGGTAGAGTCCTGGTTTTACTGATGAGAATGCTGAAACTCAGAGAGGTAAGGGGACTTGCCTAAGGTAGCACAGCTGATAAAGATGGCAAGGAAATTAAACTCTTCCCACACTCCAAGGGGACTCTCCTTGCCTCATAGAACTGGGGGTACCTCCCACAAATCTCATTCATCTGTAGTCAGTTCAGACAGGCCTGGGGGTTTGAGCCCATGTAATAGATGAGGAAACTGCCACAGAGAAAGGGAATGTCTCGGGTGGCCTGGATCTCCAGGAGCAGGCCACCACCACATCTTCTGTGTGGCCAATCTGATGGCCACTAGATGCTGCCTTCCACAGCTGGCAATGGTAGGGGCTTCACCCCATTCCTCTAGGCTTCCTGGGTTCAGCCCTGTGGTCCCCTAGGGCTGCTAGACATGGCTGGTCCCTGGCAGATACCACCTGGACCCAACCAGAGAGCCTGCGCTCACAACCCCGCCTGTGTGCTCTGAGTCTGTCTGTGGGGCTGGGCGACAGGGCTGCTCTTTCCCAGGTACCTATCAGAGTCACCTAGGAACTTGGAAAGATGCCAATGTCTGTGCCCCACCCCAGACTAGTTGAAGTAGAATCTCTGAAGATGAGGCCTGGGCAACAGAATTCTCTAGAAGCTGCTCATGGAGTTGCAACGTGCACACAGGGCTAAAATGGGGGACTGGCCACACGCAGCTCTGGGCATGGAACACATGATCTGAGCCATCCCAGGGCCACAGTGACTGACTCCAGGATGGACTTGAGACCTGGGCCAGTTCCAACTGCGTGAGTCTCAGGATGGTGCTGGGAGTTCTGGCTCAGGATGTCCTCTCTCCTGCTGGACATGCTGGGAAATGTTTAGGAATCCTGGAGTTCATCTGCTCACAAAAGGGCTAATAGAACAGATACTGTAAAGAGCAAGGAAGGGAGATTAAAAAAAAATAAACAGAAATTGAGCCCTTGAAGGTAGACCTGCCTCTGGCCCTCTCAGGTGTGTGAGGGAGGCCTACAGAAGGTCTAGGCCAGTGCTTCCCACCCAGACTGCAGGGCATCATCCCTGGGCAGCAGATCGGGGGGACGTCTCTGAAGCGCCAAGTGCCTAACCAGCATCCCAGGTGGACAGGGAGGGTCTCCAGAGGTGGCCAGAGCCTCAGTCTGCTCCAGTTCTCCAGGTGACCCTGCTCTCCACCCAGGGCCGAGAAGCTCTGTGCCGGGGCAGAGGAGGGGCTGGTACCTTCTCCCTGTGTTGGCCAGATCACAGGTCAGAAACCAAATAAGCCCTGTGCTAAAGCAAAGTCAGCTGCTGGGGACATCTGGGCAGAAATCAGAATGGAAGGAAACTCAGAACCATCTCAGATGGGTAAGTGACCGAATGGGGAACAGTATCCCTGCCGGTGCGAGACAAGGAGCATCGCAGCAGTGACAGGCACGGCCCCATCTCCTGCTTCCTTCTAAAGGGAGCCCACTCCTCCTGACTCCTCTGGCAGACCGTCACCATTGCCGGTCGGCGTGCCTGCAGGTGGGGACTCCAGCATGTGGTGATGCTGTGGCCGCCAGGCGCATTGCTCGGCATTGACCAGGACCAGGCAGGCAGGTGGACACACACTGCTGAGACTTTTCCCCAGCAGCCCCACCTTGCCTGAGGACAGGGCAGGCCAGAAGGACAGGTCACCAACCTCTGCAAGAAGCAGCCCTCCCCATGACCCAGATCCCCTCCTCTCAGCAGGGGCAGCGCAAGGTCCTCTAGTCTGTCTCCGAGGCTGCCCTTGGGAGTGAGCCCCTGCCCACAATCCTAAGCTCCGCCCCTAAGATGGGCATGTGTCCTGCTGTCACGATCCTTATGTTCTAGAGGGAGGGGACAGCAAACAAAATGCCTTTATAAAGTGACGTAACAACAATACCTGTGCAACAGGGCAGAGAGCGACGGGGTGGCTGGGCGGCTGCCGGGGAGGAGGGGTGAGCCCGGCGTCTCTGGAGAGCGGCAGCTGAGCTGGCACTGCCTCAGGCCAGGAAGTTCTCTGTGGACAGAACCCTACCTGTGTCTTGCTCCGATCTGGATGTGGTTTGAAGGTGACCCCCACCCACTCATGGGCTGGAAGCTTGGCCTAGTGTGGCAATTCGAGGAGGTGGTAGGACCTTGGAGAGAGCTTAGTGCAGGGTAACTGGGTCACTGGGGACACGGTCCATGGAAGGAATTAGTGTAATTCTTGTGGGACCCTGGCTGGTTCTCCAGACAAAATATTATGAAAGAATAAACCTGGTCCCTCCCCACTCTCCGGCTTTCTGTCTCACTGTGTGATCTCGTCCTCTCCCTGCCATGATGCATCTACTATTAGATCCTCACCAGAAACTGGACTAATGGGGCCACCCAAACTTTCCATCTCCAAAATTGTGAGCTAAATAATCCTCTTTTCTCTACAAAGTACCCAGCTTCCAGTGTTTTGTTATAACAATGGAATGCAGACTAATACAACTCTGTGAGATAGGTAGGCACCCAAGGTGCCTATTGTTCAAATGAAAAAAATTGATGCTCATAAATGGAGCAGGGTGGGACCTTACCCACACACCTGGAAATAGGTTTGAAAACCTGTCAAGCTCCAAAATGCATGCCCAACTTTATTTCTTAGAGAAAATGAAGACCATTCTCTGCATATTCCTGAAACTAGCTTTAATGATATGCAAACACCAGAAGGTATTGAAAATCAGCTGCCATGAAAGCTACTAGTAAAAATGAAAGAAAAAAGTCCATAAATCCAAACCAAATCCCTCTTACTCCAAAGGGAATAGCACCAAGGACATGTGCAAGGATGGCCACATGGGTTTCTTAGAGAAGCTGACATAAGTATCAAAAAAAGGCCCAACTTCACTGGAGGACCTTGTAAGCCTGCATCGCAGTCTAGTGACTGACTGGGACTAACAGAGCTTAGAACTCAAGAGTGAGGGAAAACCCAGGGGGCAGCCAACCCCTCTGAATGGAGCTTTGAAGACTATGATATGCTAGGGAGCTGACCATGCTCCCAGTTATAGGAGCAAAGTGCATGCCCCTGGCCTTCATGATTGGCTCAGGTACAGCCTGAAAACCTAAGCCAGTTTTAACAGCACCAACATAATCTTCTATGGAAAGCAATGCAATACATTTGCTCACTTTTCTGCTGGGTATGGATGAAAAAGCACATAACCCTGGGATCTTCAGATGATCATTCTGTAACCTGCAGAAGCCAACTATTGCTGAACATGGTATACCACCAACGTCAAGGCAGAGAGAAAGAAATGGACTCCTTGATGGCATCACTGAATTGCTGAATCAAACTTCATCTGAAACTACATTTACCTCTAGTGCTTTTTAAAATGAATATTGGTAAATTTATTTTTTATTATTTAAGGTAGTTTGAATTGAACTTTCTGTAACTTATAGCTTGACATCCTCTCCTACCTCTTCATATGACAGATGAGGCAACAGAAACCCACAACTGCACAGCTGCATAGTATTAGAGCTGGTCCAAGAAGCCCGGTCCAGTGCCCTGTCCAACCTACCACTCTGCTCTCTACCTTACAGCCACAATATAATAATATCACATGTTGTTTATCAAGCATTTACTCTGTGCTAAATAGTTCACAGGTATTTACCCCATTCTATATTCACATCCTGAGCTTGGTTCTATTATTTTTCCCATTTACTAATGAGGAAACAGGGCTCAGAAAGGTTACATAATATGGTTGTGATCAGACATCTAGAAGGGGTAAAGCAGTGGAATTTTCTGACTTTTGCTCTTAATCACTAACCCAGAAACTTCCAAGTTCAATGTGTACATGGAGCCAGGGAGATTAAAGAAGTGAGTAGCAAACCACAGGATGCACACCCAGCCTAAAGGAGCAACCCTGTCATGGCTCTGGGGACCACTGCCATACTGTTGGAATCTGGGCCCAGCATTTTAGACCTGACCGTTTTCAAAACAATGAAAACCTGGACTCAGGTAAAATCCTCCAATATTTATATTCTGGCAACTAGTTCAATATTTAAAAGACACCACACAAGCCAAAGCAAACCAGTGTAAGAACTGGATTTGCCCCATGGGTTACCAGTAAATTCAGTTACCATTTTTCCCCCTCTGAGAAATGACTGTAACCTGCAGGCTAATGCATGATGTAATGCCATGTGATGACTACCTGCAACTGAGCAATACTAACATGTGCAAGTAATTAGAATTTATTAAGAGCTCTCCACATGCCTGGCTTTGTTAGCTAGGATTTGAAGGTAAAAATAAATTGTAGTTGAGGGTTCAGGTCGGGGCTCTCAAAATACAATTCAGATGAGTCATCACTACAGAGCCTATGGACATTAGAAGAATCACAGGGATGCCTCATGAACCACTTTACAGAAAGAAATTCAACAACTTAGATGAAATGGGCAAATACCTTGAAAAACAGCCATTAAAACTGACATGAGGGCTTTGTGCTCAGTGAAATAAGCCAGTCACAAAGAGATAAATCCTGCGTGATTCCACGCATACGGGGTTCCAAGAGTAGGTAGGTTCATAGAGACAGAAACAGGACAGTGGTTCTCACAGGCTGGAGAGAAGGAAAATGGGGAGCTGTGGGCTTTGTTGGGTTTTTTATTTTACATTTATTTTATTACTTTATTTTTCTATCTTCAGTGAGGTATACTTGACAAATAAAAATGTTTAACATTTAAGGTGCTCAGTGTGATGGTTTGATGTACATAGACGCTGTGAAATGGTAACCACATTCAAGCTACCTAGCACACCCATCACCTCACATGGCTACCATGTGCATGTGAACAGTAAAACCTACACTCTTGGCAAATTTCAGGTACACAGCACAGTATTATTAACCATAATTACCATCCTAGACATAGCTCTCCTGGACTTTTACTTCTTGCATAACTGAAACTTTTTACCCTTTGACCAATATCTCCCCCTCCCCCACCTCCCAGCCCTGGCAGCCACCATTTGCTCCTCACTCCTGCGAGTTTAGACTTCACATATAAGTAAGTCATGCAGAATTTTTCTTTCTGTGTCTGGCTTACTTTGCTTACGTAATACCCTTCATTATGTAAGCCCATGTTGGGCTGGGGATATAGCTCGGTTTGTAGAGTGTTTGCCTCACAAGCACAAAGCCCTGGGTTCAATTCCCAGCACCACCCGTGCACACACACATAAGAAAATGCATATTCATCCATGTTGTCAGGAGTAACAGAATATCCTTTTTAAGGCTCAATAATATTCCTCTGTGTATGTGTATGGGTGTGTGTGCATGTGTGTAGGCACCATGTTGTCTTTATCCATCATCTATTGATGGACACAGTTTGAATCCATATCTCAGCTACTGTGATTATGCAAAGATTTCCTGCAGTTCTGTAGGTCGTCTCTTCACTCTGCTGACTGTTTCCTGTGCTGTGCAAAGGCCTGTCCTTTTGGTGCAACCCCACGTGTAATCTATTTTCATTTTTGTGAACAGTGTTTCTGGGTTAGATCCAAAAAATAAATATTGCCCAGATCAGTGAAGAAGCTTTTTCTCCTGGTTGTTTCATAGCTTTAGGTTTCATACGTAAGTCTTTAATGCTCTGTGAATTGATTTTTGCATTTGTTGTGAAATAAGGGCTCAACGTCATGATTCTGCTTGAGGAGATTCAGCATTCCCAACACCATTCATGGAGGAGACGAGAAACCATTCTGTGCTCTTGGCACCTTTGTGGAAGATCCATTGACCATAAATGTGGTCAGTACACACAGAAGGAACAGGCCATTGTTTTATGGGCATGCAGTTCCAGTTCTTCAAGATGCAAAGAGTTCTGGAAATAGGTTGCACAACACTGTGAATGTACTTAACACTACTGAACTGCACCCTTGAAGTTGGTTAAGACAACAGAGGTGGTCACGGTGGTCACGCCCCAGTCCCAGCTGTTTGGGAGGCTGAGGAGCCCAGGAGTTAGAAGCAGCCTGGGCAACATGGCCAGACCCCTGTCTCAAAAAAAATGTATTAATAAATGCTATGTGTACTTTATTATACACATAACATTTATTAATTGCACATTTTAAAACAGTAATAAAATTTGACATATAAATTTATTAAAACACTCCCGGTCCACATGACTGCAGTCATGAATTCCTTCCAATATTTGAAGACAAGTAAGACCAATCCTGCCCAAATTCTCATGAAATAGAAAAGAACTACTTGCCAAATCATTCCAATGAGGGCAGTATTCCTGACACTGAGATCAGACAAGGTTATCATGAAAACAAATCCTTGAAGACCAATACCCCTCATGAACACAGATGCAGAAATATTCAGCAAATCAAACAAAGCAATATTAAAAATAGGACAAGAGACCATGACTAAGTGAGGTTTATTCCAAGAATACAAGGTTGGTTTAACAATAATATAAAGCCCATGTATTTCAGCACATCAACAGAATAAAGATGAAACATGATAAATCATCTCAATAGATGCAGAAAAAGGCATTTTGAAAGTATCCACAATTCTCTAATGATAAGAATTGTCCAATAAGGACTGTGAGAGAGTTTCCATATGTTGATGGAGGGAATCTACCCAAATCCTAGTGTTGACATCATTATTGCAGGTGAATGACGGAATACTTTCCTGCAGGACGAGGAACTGGGTGAGGGCTCCACTCTGGCCACTTCTGTTGTGAACGTGCTCCTGGAGGTTCCGGCTGAAACGCTCAAGCAAGAAGAAGAAGAAGCAGGGGCATCCAGAATAGAAAGGGCCTCTACTCTCAGATGTCATGATCTTCTATGCAGAAAATCCAATGGAATCACACATGAAAACGTGCAGCGGTAACTAATGAGTCCAGCAAGATCACAGGGTTCAAGGTCAACAAACAAAAAACAATTTTGTGTCTTTGTGCTAGAAAGGAACAATCAGAAATTGAAATTTGAAGAACAAAACCCTGCACAACAGCATTAGAAATGTTAAATACTCAAGGAAAGTCTGGCAAAGGATACAATGGTCTACACAGTGAACACTATAAAACATTGCTCGAAGAAATTTAAAAGATTTTACAAGCAACAACAGGTGTTGGCGAGGATGTGGGGAAAAGGGTACACTCATACATTGCTGTTGGGGTTGCAAATTGGTGCAGCCACTCTGGAAAGCAGTGTGGAGATTCCTTAGAAAACTTGGAATGGATCCACCATTTGACCCAGCTACCCCACTCCTTGTCCTATACCCAAAGGACTTAAAATCAGATTACTACAGTGATGCAGCCACATCAATGTTCATAGCTGCTCAATTCACAATAGCTAGATTGTGGAACCAACCTAGATGAACGTCAATAGATGAATGGATAAAGAAACTGTGGTGTATACATAACGATATATTATTCAGCCATAAAGAAGAATAAAATTATGGCATTTGCCAGTAAACAGATAGAGTTGGAGAATATCATGCTAAGTGAAATAAGCCAATCCCAAAAAAACAAAGACTGAATGTTTTCTCTGATAAGTGGATGACGATACATAACATGGGGTGGGGCAGGCAAGAATGGAGGAAGGATGGATTGTATAGAGGAAAATGAGGCGTGGAGAGGGGGCAGGGGGAAGGAAAGATAATAGAATGAGACAAACATCATAACTCTGTGTGCATGTATGATTACACAACTGGTGTGACTACTTCGTGCACAACCAGAGAAATGAAAGTTGTATCCCATTTGTGTACAGTGACTCAAACTCTTTAAAAAATTTTTTAAAAACAAATTTAAAATATTAAAATAAATGGAGAAATTTAGAGCACTCATGGGTCAGAAGATTCAGTCCTGTTAAGATGTCAGTTCCCCAATTCATCTATAGATTCAATTACAATCAAAATCCCAGCAGGCTTTTAATTTTTAGAATTGACAAACTGATTCTAAAATTCATAGGGAAATTAAAGGACCTAGGAAAGCCAAAACAATTTTGAAAAGAAGAACAAAGGTGGAGAGCTAACATTACTTAACATGGGGATTTGTTACGAATCTATAGTAATCCAGACAGAGGTATTGACATAAAGAGACAAACAGACAAAACAGAAATAACACTGGAACAATTAGATGTTCATATGTTAAGAAAAAAATACCTGGACTCATGTCTCACTCCGTATACAAAAATCAGCTCAAATAGATCATAGATTTAAAGGCAAAACCCAAAAGGATGAAATTTCTAGAAGTAAATATGGGGCATGGACCTTTATGACCTTGGATTAGGCATATTTCTGGTATAGTTTGATCCATAAAAGTACAAAATGATAACTTTGACTTTATCAAAATAAAAATTCCTGCTTTTTTGTGGTAGTTAATTTTCTGTGCTAATCTTGTAGGACCATGGTAGTCCTTTCTGGGTCGAACACCAGTCTACACAATGCTGTGAAAGTATTTTTTTTGGATGAGATTACCATTTAGACCAGCAGGCTTTGAGTGGAGCAGATTACCCTCCAAAAGGAGAGTGGGCCTCATCCAATCAGTTGAAGGCCTGAAGAGAAAGATAAAATTCTGCATTCAAACAACCTGGGAACCAGAGCAGCTGTATCAGCCCTACCTGGGACTCAATGTTGGACTGGTTAGTTCTCATAATAACACAAGTTAATCTCTTAAAATAATCAGCCTCTATCTCTCTAGACAGATAAATAGATGACAGATACAGGCATACACACATATGCATCCTATGAGCACCAGACTAGTTCTGTTTCTCTGGGGAACTCAGATTAGGACAGTCCTGAAACTCATTTAGGTCCTTCTGGAGTTAATGCTTGGTTAAAGAATCATAGATGAGAAGTTAACAATGTACCAAAATTAGGTGGTTCTGGATAACCAGGAAGGGGGATTATCGGATGAGCCGCAGAGCCTGAGGGCGGCCCCCTCCCACACACCTCCTACATTCCCGCGCCTCCCCATAGCCGCTCATTTAGGACAGCAAGTTTCCAGCATAGGAAGAGAACTAATCTTCCCATTTTCCAAACAGAAAGAGCTCCATGAGGTGAAGATCGCTTGCCCAAGGTCACGCTGCTAGTAATCAATAAATATGGACCTTAGCAATAACAACTACAGCAACATTTATTCGGTGCTTATAATGAGCCGCCCTCTACCCTGAATACCTAATATAAATTATTTCATCTAATCGTTACCACCACCCCCCCCAAAAAAATCCTGTTTCACTTAACTTCCCACTTTATCCACAAAGGAACTAAGAAGTGCAGGGAGAGTTTCAGGCCAGCAAGTCCCAATCCCCAAGCCGGTCCGACCTCAGCAGAGGGATCTTCTTTGTGACCGCCCCTGGGCACTGCTGTCCACAGAGGGGAGGACACCCCTGAGGACTCTAGTCGTCCTGGGAGCTTCCTGTCAGTGCTGGCACCTACGGGAAGCCTGGGAGGAGATGAGACGGGACCCCACGTGGGGAAGTGGTGTCTGCAAAGGAAGCGGCTGGAAGGGACAGAGGACCGGCCAGGACCGTGGAGGTGAATCGCGGGGTGGAAGAGGCAGGCGGGGCTAGAGGATCCAGCCTTGGACGCCAAGACGCCAAGATGGACTGCAGGCTGGAAGGGGGCTGGAGGGAGAGACCCAACGCGGGGATTGCTCCGGGAGGGATGCGGGAGACCTCGACCAGCCTCTCTGCGATGGGCGTGGGCGGCCGGGAAGAGGGACTCACCAAAACCAGGGGCCAAGGGATGGCGACGGGGAGGGGCGAATGGGAGACCCTGGACGGCTTCCAGAGGATGTGGACCCGGGTCGCCGACCGCCTGGACCGAGGATGGAAGCGAGGCTGCAGGTGGGACCTGCACGCGCCCCGGGTCCACCCGGGTTGAGCGGCGGGTGCTGTTCACTCTTGCGCCACTAGATGGGGCTGGCGCGCCGCCGAAGGCGTCGGATTCGCGCGCACTTCATGGGCCAAACAGAACTCTGAAGCCTGCGCTGGGGACAAGCCCGATGTGCTTAGCGGTCGCAACCCCAGCGCCCAGCGGGCAGCAGGGCGTGCAACCCGTGACCCGCAGGATCCCTCGTTGCCGAGGCCAGGAGCGTGATTTGCCGTCCTGCTACCGCTGTCTTGAAATTCAGTAATCTGTAAACAAGGGGACTTTCGCTGTTGCCCAGGACCCTGCAAATTATGGAGCGGTCCTGTCTGCCCAGGGTGACTCCTACGCCCCAGTAAGTGAGGACAGGATTCCACTTTATAGGCCAAGAAACTGAGGCTCGGGGAGGTGAAGAGACCTGTCTAGGGTCAGGAGCTAGCCAGGCAACTTCTGTAGCCCCTACTACAGATTCCTTCCTGCCCACCTAGGAGGCTGCCGGGGGCAGGCAGGGCCCTGCCCAGAACACAGACCTGGGCTCCTGTGGTTTTGAGGATGGGCTGGGTTGGGGCATGGCTTCCAGAGTGTCCATTTCTTCTGATTGAAAAATCCTGGGATGCCTGGGGGAAGAAGCAGCCTTCCCTGACCAAGTTGCCAGTCCAGGCTTCTGACTCCAGGAGAGACTCAGATACAGAGCAGGTGGGAGAAGGGGCCAGCTTTCCAGTGAGCCAGACAGACCAGCTGGAGCCCTGCTGCTGTGTGCCCTCAGGCAGTGGCCTTTCTGAGCCTTGCTTTCATCAGACAAACTGAGGGTGACTGTCTCAGGTTTGCTGCAACCTGAGAATTCAAATACTGGAGTGCCTGGCGAGCTGAGGCTTCTCAGTCAGTATTCCTTTACTTACTTTTGGGTTCTCTCCCAAAGGCAGCAGGCTGTCTGCTCTGGAATCTCCCCCAGGGGTGGCACTCAGGAGAGAGCAGAGGTCTGCAGATAGGCAAGGAGGTCTGCAGAGCTAGAAGACTGGGGGAAATGTGGCTCAACAGGCCAGACCGGCTGCCTGGGAGCAGAGCTCCGTAGATCA
This sequence comes from Glaucomys volans, assembly GCA_020662805.1. NCBI lineage: Eukaryota > Metazoa > Chordata > Mammalia > Rodentia > Sciuridae > Glaucomys > Glaucomys volans. Next base: position 249,662 of record JAJEJO010002139.1, read on the forward strand.
GGAGAGGAGGCTGGGAGACCCGGGGAGGCAGGCAGGACACAGCAGAGAGAACAAAAAGAGTATTTGTACCACCCACCAGTGGGACCGCCATACTGATTTCCAGGTCTCCTCTTCTCAGCATCCCCGAGAAGCTGAGGGGGCTCACACCCCCTTTACAGAAGCCTGCCTAACACCAACAGGGGGACCCAAGACTTGACCAAGCCTCCCAGTCCTGATTCAGTGTTCACCTGGCTTTGCAGAGATGGTCATCATGGCCCAGAGAATGCAGCAAGGGGCGGGAAAGCAGAGCATCCCTGCTCCTGGTTCTGTAGCCACCAGACCCACCAAGTGGCCACAGGGGCTGGGGAATGGAGCTGGATAACAAAGGTCCCTGATTCCGTTGGCTTGCCCGCCTCATAATGTCACTAGACTGAAATAGGGTAGAAGGGTGTCCTAGAGCCTTCAGAGTCCTGGGGGCTCGGGCTCCAACACCACTGCTGCCATGCATTTGCTGGGTGTCCTCAGGGAAGTGGCTCTACCTCTCTTAGCCTCTCATCTATAAAACAGAAATGATGACACAGTGCTGAGTTCACAGGATCAGAGTGGTGTGAAGCGAAGTGAGTGGGCTGTGTGGTTGACCAGACTGGCACCAGACTCCAACTCTGCCGTTTGTTAGCTGTGCGGATCTTGAGCTGTACAGATAGATCTAAGACTCTGTTTCCTCCTCTGAAAAATGGGGATGTTGGGACTTCCTGCCTCCGGAGGTTGAGAGAGTCGGTAATCTCCCAGGGAGAGGAGAGCAGGTGTGCTCGGGGCTGCTTTCACTAGCGGCCACCCCAGCGCCCATCCACCCAAGCCCCAGGTGCATCGGACACCCACTCGGCCACAGTGCAGTGCATTCCTGTCGTCACCCTCACTTTTTAGGAATGCGAGCTGACACTCAGGGTAGACATGAACCAGGCAGCTTCCAGGTGGGGGAGAAAGACGGAGGATCATTTGAAACCGGGATCTAAGAAACAGAAACCTCTTGGAAACTTTCAAAGGCTCGTCCATTTATTCCCCTGCACAACCGCCTGATGCCAGAGACACTAAAGGAAACCCGAGTCTCCGAGGTGAGGCCAGGAGAGGCCCACAGACTCCTGGGATGAGCAGCACACCTATCACAGGACTGGGCAGCTCGCCACTGTCGCTCTTCACCGAGCAAAAAAGCAGCAGCAAAGGTGCTTTGGAGGACGAGGCACCCGCAAGCCAGGCAGCCTGGGCTCAACCCCACCACTCACTGTCTTCCCGAGCCTCAGTTTCCTTATCTGTAAGGTGACTCATAAGAGCACCTGTCCCAGCAAGTTGATCTCAGGATGAATCCGTTGACTCAGGTAAAGCCTCAGAAAGGTGCCTGGCAAGAAGCTGGGGGTGATGGTGCGTGCTGCGATCTCAGCATCTCAGGAGGCTCAGCCGGGAGGATTGCAGTTTGAGACCAGCCTGGGCAGCTTAGCGAGATCCTGTCTCAAAATTTGCAAAAGGACTGGGTAGAGCACCAGTTAATCCCCGGGACCAAAGAAAGGAGGAGAGAGAGAAAGACGGATGGAGCAATTGCTCAATTACAAAAAACAAAAATAATAATCTAATCATTGGTCGAGTGTTGCTCAACAATGAGGCCACAGTCCAAGACGTGTGGCTTCGGATCATTCGGTGCCGCTGAACATCACAGACAGCAGCTGCACCAACCAGGGTGGTGGAAGTCAATCGCTCCACGTGGCCTCTTGATGCAGTGGCGCTGCCTGTCCCACACGTCACACTGTTTGACAGCGGACATGATTAGTAGGAGGAGCACACCCTAAAATAACAATTAAAAGCATAGCATGGGCTGGGGCTGTGGCTCAGTGGTAGAGCGCTTGCCTAGCATGTGTGAGGCCCTGGGTTCGAGTCTCAGCACCACATATAAATAAAAATTTTAAAAGGTCCATTGACAACTAAAAACACAAAAAAAGTATAGCATTGTGAACATACGGACCAGCAACATCCTCCCTAGTTGTCATCCCCAAGCATTTCGTCAAGTACTATGATTCTGTGACTTGGTTTACCCCAGTGTCACCGCAGGCACATGAGTAAGGTGTCCTGCTGACTTTACTAAGGGATAGGGATTATTCTTTCAGCAACACTGAAATGCAGCCACTGTTCACCATTGACAGCAACATTGTTCCAAGACACAACTGCACTGTTGTTGCAGGTTCCATTCTGTCGTGGTCCCTAAGAAGAGCCCATGTGGTCACATAAGATCATGCAACTTAGAAAAGCACATGAGACCAAGTGTGGCCTGTGGCTCTTCCTACCCAGCTGCATCTGCAGATGCTAGTTTCCTGGGATTTTAGAAAAACTGTAGGCAGCCTCCGTGGATCCACAGGGTCTCCTGCATTCACACCGTTGCACACATGATCACTTCTTATTGGACAAGTCTTCCACCTTGGTCAAGGTCAAACCTCAAGTCACTAATCAAGATGGCCTGTGATCGCTGCCCTCTGAGAAGCCTCTGTGACCTCACACGTGGCTGACTTCCCCTTCTGTGGCCTCTCCCCTGTATACCCTGCTTTCTGCCTCCAGGCACCTGCCCAACTGTTTCTGTGTCCGCGTCCCCCAGGCTCGGACACTCCTAGGGTCACAGCCATGCATATTCCCACGTACATGCCCCTTCTCATACCCCGTGCCTCACACAGCCTCTGTGAGCAGCAGACACTCACGAATTCATGACTGAAGGATGGCACTCTCGCTCACAGCCTTGAGGTTTTAACCACGTGGAGACGTGCACTTAGCCTGGACAGCACTACGGAGCTGACCTGAGTGGCCACCGGCTCCTTTCCTCCCCCTAGTTTGGTGATTGGGCTTTCCTGGGAGCCCAGCTTCTCCCTAGACCTCAGTTCATGTACACAAAGGACAGGAAGTGAGTCTTGAAACCATTCAGAAGCACTCCCACTTCCTGCTGGCTGTGGATCCAGGTTCTGCACCAGGGTCTCTCTGGGTTCCTGGATTACTGCCAGGAGCAGGCTGGATGGGTCTTGACATCTCTGTCCCCTGCCTGGAGATAGGTCCCTTGACTGAGGTCAGATGGTTTCATGATGATCCGGGCAGAGTGAGCAAAGGGGCCTAATCATAACCAACCTTTGTGCCTGGAGCAGACCAGCGTGGAACTGAAGGTGTTGGCGGAAATGATGGGGACAGTCTGGGGGGGTGTTTCTCAGAATATCTGGATGGTTCTGGGAAACAACTCTTCTGAGAACATCACCTCCACCCTATTTTTAGACCTGCCTGTCCTTTCTGTCCCTCTCTTGACCTCCAGTGGCCTCTATGAGGTGGAATGAGGCCAGGAACTGAGGTGGACTGAGCACCGTCACCTGCTGACCTCTGAGCCTGGCACTTTCCATGCTTCAGGTTGATCCTCTCACAGGCCCAAGCTGACGTGTGGCAGGGTGACAAGGCACATGTGAATCTGCCCAACTCCAGAGCCTGCACCATGGCTGCTCTCTGTAAACACCAGCCCATGGCACTGCCTGATGCCAAGAGGGGAGGCTTTGGCATCAAGCCAGCCTTGGTACTAGCTCTGCCACTTATTAGCCATGAGACTGTGGGCAAGTGACTTTCCCTGTCTGTGCCTCCATTTCCTCATCTGTAAAGTGGGAATGTTGTGGCCACAGAGCCACTACTCAGACCTTCTTCAAGAGGACCTGCTTGGTCACTTCAGAATTCATGGGCCATGGGTGAGGATATAATATGTCCACCCACTCCATCCCAGGAGAGCAGGAGGCTGGGGATGGCTGCTGCCAGGGCCACAAAGTCCCCCAGGCTCAGGCTGAGCACAGAAGGTACAGTTCCAACCTAACTCTGGCCAGACACCAAATCCCTATAATGAGCAGCTTCTGCTTGTGGGTCACCATCAGCCTAGATAAAGGGTTCCCAGAACTGCACGGCTAGCTGCTGCCCCTACCTATCCTGTCTTTGCTTCCCGCACTGACCCTCTCCCTTAATCCTTCACAGAGTCCGTCCTGTCAATCTCAGGCAGTGATCCCAGCATGGTGCCTATTTCTAGAGAGACCCGTAACCAGTGTGGACGGCAAGATCAGCGCCTACCTCACTGAGCCTCCAGGACTCCATTCATCTGCTCAGAGCATACAGTGAGCCCAGCAAAGAGTCAGAACCATGACCTTCAGACCCTCAGGCACTTCCAGGGAGCATTGCCATAGAGAAAGTGCAGCCTTAGCCAAAGGAGCTGTTCCCTCCCTGCCAGCCAGCTCCAGGCAGCCAACAAAACCACCTCCCGCTAGCAGAGATTTACCAGAGGGCCGGCTGAGAGGAGTTACTCAAGGGTCAGCTGCACCTTGGCTCAGAGGCATCGAGCACACGTGTGCCGCCCCACCAGACGGGTCTCTGGCATGTGGGTCCCTCGTCAGTGGGTGGTGGGGTTTAAGTGGCCGACCTCTAAGTTCCCCCACAGCAACTCTCTAGAAAGGGGACTTCTGTTTGCCTCTGTCTGTGGCCCTCAGCCTTGTCTTCCCTGGCCACCCACCCTGTCCTTACGGCAAGGCAACAGACCCATTGGGGCTGGGTTTGGTCACCTTTTCTATTTTCTGGAAATGAGTCTACAGACCAAGGAGCAGGGACAGGAAAGAGGGTTTGCAGCCAGAGCAGAAGGCAAGCCATTGCCACCTGCTCGAGCCTTGTCATTTTTCTGACCTGGACAAGTGTCCCCATTTTGATGGCAGTTACGCTCACATTCCTTGCCTCTTCTCCAGAGTCAGTGTCAGACGGGCCCAGCACAGAAGCGTCCCTTCCAGGGGCATTCCCTGATGTGGTCAACCTTCCTCCACTCGGGGAAGCTCCCAGAGGGGGCTAGTGACTCCGCCTTCCTCTAAGTTCTCTGCTGCCCAAATTTGAATTTCCCTCTCTCAGGACAGCTTGCTCTGGATGACCACACTAGTCCCAGCTGCCGAGGGGCCACCAGCCCAGCAGCCCCACTTCTTCAGACATGGCCTGCACGTTTTCAGGGACTTGCTCCCTCACCAGCAGCTGAAGTCCCCACCCCAATGGCATCTCCCACTTGTGACTTGGACCCTCTCTGCCATCCAGGATCTCATTTCTACAGCCTACGACTCTGAAGGCTTGCGTCTGCCCAGCCTGTGGACCTGCCCCCAGGAACACAGCAGCGTGCACTGTTTGTGAAGTGCTCAACCTCCACAAAACACAAGATGGCCCGAGGAGGTTTGAAATGTGAAGGATGACAGGTTCTACTTCTTAATGAGAGGAAGTTTGCATTCAGTGACAAATGTCACAGAGCCAGCCAAGACTCTTTCTTTGTTCTGACCATCAATGGTGATCGTGTGCAACCGAATCCCCAGGTCACTGGAGAGACCTCTAGTCAGGGCATGATTGGCATGTTAGCAATTTGACCTGAATGCTTCCAGGGCAGTTTGGAAAGTCGGAGATGAAGAACGTGTGTTTAGTCTTTGCAGATTGCTACACAATCACCTGTGGCAGCTCTTAAAATGTGCCCAAATGAGGATACAATAAGCAGGTCTTAAATAACAGTCCCCTTCTGTTTAAGGCATGGCCCTTACAGACAACTGGGAGAGGTGAGGGAAGGAGGGAATAATGGGCTTTTCAGACAGACCCAGGGTGGCTCCTGACTCACCAGGCCCTTGCTGAGACCTGGGCAAGGCGCTGACCTCCTTCAACCTGCTTCCTTCTGGGCTGGGAAGTGGAGGTGGGTGAGTAAATATAGGTGAACCTGGGACAGAGCTGGCACCCAGGCTCTGACATGAGCAGGCTCCACAGAGTGCCCATGTCTTGCTTCCTCCTGCCACGACTGTGACACTCAGGTGGAGAAGCTGGAAGGTGCCACCTACCCCCACAGCCACCTTGCCCAGAGCCCCGCAGATTCCTGGGAGAATCTACAGGGTGCAGCTCCAGCCAACATCCTGCTGTGTCCTTGTCCTCTATGTGTCTCAGCCGGTCCACTCTTCCCCAGGCTCTGAAGGAGAACATCAGAAGGTGGGCAAAGCAGGGGAAGAGGGAGGTGGAGACACCTGCCCCAAGTCTCCAGCGGAGCCAGTCGGCCAGTTGGGGGGGCTGGCATGGCAACCCAAGCCTCTTGCTCTCCAGAGCACGCACGGCCACCCTGCCGTGCCACCCCAGCCACTGGCAGCAGGCTCAGCCCCGCACTTGCTCCGCCATTCTGAACAGAGGCCACCATGATGACGGGTGGAAGCGACAACTCCATGGAGCAGAAGCAGCTTTCCCAGTCGGAGCCACAAAGCCGCTTGCAGCCTTTGGTGAGAGAGGTGTGCAGGCTGAGGGGCCCCAGGAGCCAGGTAGAGGCCAGAACAGGGGGACTTAGCAGAGAAACATCCCCGAGAAGGCTGGGCCAGGCTCTCCCACAGATACGGAGCCCCGAGCAAACGTAGTTGTTCCTTTAGAAACTGCTGGAGCTGAAGGGCAGGGTCAAAGGCTGACATGATTGCTCACATTTGGGGCATATTTTCCAGGCACTTCACATGCGCTCACACAACGAAGCCTCACAGCTCAACGAGGGGGAATTAACCCCTGGTTAGAAATGAGGCGATGAAGACGCGCTGCGGAGAAGGCCATGCCTCGTGGCCACCAGTGGCAGCCTGGGCAGCTCGGGGTCTGTCAAGCAAGAAGAAGGCACTCGGTCCAGGATCCACTCCTGTGGGCAGCCAGATGTCTCCTGTGCCCGTTTGGTTCCCACTCATCCAACCAGGCACCACAAGGTCACCATCATGACCTTCAGGAACAGGCTTGCCCACGGGGTCAGGCTGCTGCTGGAAATTCCTTCCAGAGAGGTAAGCTGGGTGAGGGAGGCAGACAGACATCTGTGGGGGCCACATGCACAGACAGCCAGCTCATTGCCAGGAGGAGGTCACACGCCTCCCCTCCCAGCTCCTGGGATCACGTCACACACCGACATATGCAGTCACAGCTGTGTCCCCAGGCTGCACTCCGCCTTCTCCTCAGCTGCTACAGCACAGCCCCTCTGAAGGGACCCTTCTTGCTGAACACTTAGCCCTCTGAGCTCCTAGGGGCCTAGGGATACCATGCTCGGGGTGGGAGCTATGCTCAAGAGAGGAGGGCCACAGAGGACAAGTCAGGGCACCCTGAAGGAACGCCATCTCCCGCCCCCTCTGCCTCCCAGGGAGACAGCATGGGCAGGCAGCGCTGGGAAGGTGGGGGG
>JAJEJO010002140.1:0-112736 GCA_020662805.1 Glaucomys volans
TGGAGAAAAGTTCTTTGCATTCAAACCAAGCTGTCCTGCCTCTGCCATGTGCGACTTACATCTATAGTCACTTGGCCTTGTGGTGGCTCTGTCATCTGACTCTCTCCTCATCCTGTTTCCATGAAAACCTCCAGCATTTGTTTTCTGGTGCTACTCAGGCCTTTCTTTCTGTTTCTAAAAATTTCACTTAGGTTCCGAGGGTTTCTCCCAAAATCAAATCCCTCTTCTTTGGATCATGGCATTCACTCAGGGTCCAAACCGTTTACTAGGCTTCAATGCATTTTCAGGTGAAATCAATTAACTTTTGATGAGCTTCAGCTGGTTTCATGGTATTTTAAGTAACAAGCAGAACTTCAATTAAAGTTTGAATTTCTTTTTTCTTAGTACACACTCTTCACCTGAAATCGGGTCCCTTTCAGTTCACTGAGCTTGCCCTTATATTTCACATCAAGTCCATCTCATTTTTTCTGTTGCAACTTGGAGAGTCTATTTGAGCTTCTTGCTTTGTTTTGCGGATTCCTCAGAGGTCAAGCATGTGTAATTGTTTGATCACATAACAGGTTCCTGTCTGGATTTTTGTACTCTGTGTGTTCTATTATTGTATGGTTTTCTTAACAGAGTAGCATGCAATCCAGTGACTACTTGGTTGCTGCGATCATTACCAACTGAGGCTTATTAGGTCCTCCCTGGTTGTGCCAATATGTTGCCTGGAAGTCAAAGAGAACCTTGGTTCTCATCACTACCAATTTCCTGGCACTGATTTAAAGCACAGGAAATAATGAGATCAGGGACAGCAAACAACTGTACTTAGGATGGAGTCTGCCTCCTCCTCCTGATGGTTTAAACTCTGCAGAAAGAGCCTGAGTTTTGTCATCAAAGCTTTGGATTGATGGTTGGATTTTATCATGAGCCAGTTAAGCAAGCTTGGGAAAATCATTTAACTTCATTGAGCCTCAGTCTTCTATTCTGTGATGTGGGGATTATTATTATCATACCCCCCGTGTTCCTGGATCCATGAAAGAACTAGACCACTGACTCCATCATAAGGACCTCCACCTAAGTAAGCCCAAAGGCCTCATCTCTGAATGCCATCACATCTGGGTTAGGGTTTCAATACCTGAACTTGGGGAGAGGACACAAACATTCAGGCCCCAGCAGGGACAGAACTTCTTTTGTTACGGTCACGTCTGTCATGTAATGTATTTATGCTCTTTGTGACTATAGGACTGACGTCAACCCAGTTAGGGGAAAAGCCCTACCTTTTTCATTGAAAAGAATTCATTTTCAGTATAAGAGTAGGTTTGGGAAATTTTAGAGACAGACGTTAAGCAGAGTCCAATTTCAGTATTTGACACCTGAAAACATGGACTAATAACAATGTTTAATTGGGCAAATCCAGGACTCCCTCACATGAGCAGTGTGTCCCTACTGTCTATAAAAGGTTGGATCTAATTAATGTCCAGTGACTTGGGCCTGGTAATCTTTATTAAGATAAATGTGTCTTTGCAATGGAGGACACACAGCATGTCTCAGGACCAGAGGCCCATAAGGCCAAATTGGGAAAAACAGAACAAAAACTGAAGTCAGTGTCACACTCTCATACATATTAATTGTAGAAAGTAGGGGGATCTTTGTATGCTCAAAAAAGAATCAAAAGAGCATCTCCCATTATCTCCAAGCATGACATAAAATATTTTCTAAAACAGCATTAATTTCTAAAGATTATTAGCTTTTACCTTTTTGGATGAAATGGTTTTTTTCTTTTACTTTTTCATTTTGCCATTTCTAGCTCCTGATATTTATAGATTCTTGATGCATTGGCCTGATGCTCCATAAGACTTCCACTCAAATATTTTAAAACAGTGGAGAAGATCTGAACATAGACAGGTACAAAAATTCATGTGCTTTGATAACAGTATCAGGCTGGAGTCCTCAGGAGGATCAGTCCAAATACCAGCTGAGTCGGCTTTGGCAGAAGCAGGACTTCTTGTGTGATTCAAGAATTTTTGTTGTGAACTCATTTTTGCTGGGTTCTCCATTAATGATTCATTTCTCTAGAGAGGATTTGCTTTTGCTCTATCCAGGGGCCTGGAGTACTATTCCCAGTTTGACCAATTTAGAAGTCTGATCATTAATTTACAAGTAATTAATTGTGTTATTTGTTTGTGAATGATTTCTAGTTTATTGCTTTATAATCAGAAAACATAGCCAAAAAAGGTTCTTTTGGAATGCCTTAAGTTTTTTTTCTCTACTTTGTAGGCAGGCAAATGATTTATTTCCACAGCTGTCTGCTGGATATAGTAAAGAATATGTATTTTGTCTGTGACACACAAAATTATCTGTACACCTTACTTTTAGAACAGGTTCGTTGATTGTATTATTTGAAATATCTATATCCTTCCTTCTTGCTCTGTGATTTTTTTTGAAAGATAAAAGTATCGTGGTCTGCTGTGATTTTGGCTTTTATAAGTTTTCTTTGTATTTTCAGTTTTTGTTCATTGTGCCTTATTTAACTGTATGTTATTTGGACATATAAAAAGTTATTAATATTTTCTCTTCCATGCAGTTTGCACCTTTTGTTGTTTTTCTATACATTCCATCCCAGATTCATCTTTGTCTTATATTATTCTGATATTTATACTGACTGGCTGCTTTTTCTTTTCTTTCTTTTTTATTTTGCTTAAAATAACTTTGTAACATTCCATTATTTTCCATTACTCCTTATTTTATTTTGGTCTGAACTTTTAAATAACATATAGGTAGAACCTATAAGCATTCAGAAGTTGTCTTTTAATAAAGAAAAGCATCCTTTACTTTCATTATGATTTACTTAATGTATTTTGTTTTATTTTTCCATTTTACTTTAAGTCCATAATTCATTTTGTTGTTATTTCATCTTATATGATCTCTCTTCCTTTGTTCTATTTAATTTTTTTTCAACTTTCTACTCTAACTCTGAAAATTATTTAGGAAGTTTCTTCTCTGTCTGTCTGCCCCACCTTTCTCTCTCTCTGAACTTGTAGTTAGTTTCCTGGTTTCAAAGTCAAAGTAGCAGATGGCTCTACCTCGATGAGACCTATATAATCTAGTTTTTCAAGTTGTTGTGTTCATTGGCCTGATTTATTATTTTCTTTCCCTACTGAGGTCAATGAGTTGGAATTCTCTAGTGAGAAATGATGCAAATCCAGCGTGGGCCTTTCAATTGATGGAGGATTGATAAGCAGTGGAGGATTGGTCGGCTGTCTTCCCCCTTGCCAATGTCAGTAGTAAGAAAGTTCCAAGCTGGACCCTCAAGGCTGTGCTGTGAAAACCTCCCGAATTCTGGGGCTCCTCAGGTTCCTCAGTCCAACACTTTTCCTCCATTTTTCCAGTGTGTTATAAAGAGCAGGAGATCTGGACACAGGCTGCAGGTGCTCAAAACACCACTCTGTCCTCTCCTGGCTGTGGAATATTTGTTTACTTAACCTTTCTGGGAAATTGGAATAGTAGAATCTTTCCTACTGCAATTGGTTTGAGGTGCAATAAGTGAGTTGTTACATGGGAAGCACTGAGACCAGTGCATGGCCAATGGCGAGGTCTGCATAAAATGTTAGCTGCTATTATCGTTAGGATTACTTCAGACAAGGCTTTTAAAACATTTATTTTCTCTTCATTCTTATTGGCTCACCCTGGTAACCCTGTTTCCCCCAGTCTTATAGATCAGATATGTGACAGTCGTCCTCTGGTCTCCTCCTTTAGAGTCATTCAGCACAATTGATTTTGCTTCCTGTTTCTCATATCAGCTTCTTCCTCACCATTTCTCCTGCTGTTGCCATGGCTGCCTCTCATTTGGACATCACAACAGATTCTTAACTGGCTGTTTATTCTCCCACCTCCCTTTTAAAATTGTCTTCTGCACTTAAAATGACAATGGATAACAATGCTAACTCAGTGTTTTCAGGTGCATCTTATTTAACACTTATAATCAAAAAGTGAAACAGATACACTTGGCTATAGTTTGGATCTTAAATGTCTCCAAGACCCATGTATTAAAGGCCTGGCTCCCAGAGTGATGCTATTAAGAGGCTGTGGAACACTAAGAGGCAAAGCCTAGTGGGAACTCCTGAGGTCACTGGGGACGTGCCCTCAAAGGGGACTGGGGAACTCAGCCCCTGCCCCTTCTTCCTTTCACTTCCCCACAATGAGATATGTGGGTTTTCTCTACCATGTGCTCCTGCCATGGTCGGCTGCCTCATCACAGGCCAAAAAGCATTGGGGTGAACCAATCCTGGACTGAAACTGTGAGCCAAAATGAACCTTTCCTCTTCTTAAGTTAATTATCTCAGTTATCTGTCATGCTAACAAAAAGCTGACTGGCAGACACTCATTACATTGTTTTTTAAAATGGAAAATTTGGGCCTTCAGTGATTAAGGAACTTACCCAAGGCACAGAGCTGGGACCTACTGGTTCCAGAACACCAATACCACCGTCAGATGCCAGCCCTCTATTTTCAATAAGAGGTAGGAGGTACAGGCACCTGCAGAGAGGCACCCAGCCTCTGTTAGGTGCGAGGCCCTGTCTTCTTGCCCTTCACTAACTCCTGATTTTCCTACAGGTGATTGTTTGCCCAAAGAGCCTAAGGCCCTTCCCTGGCTCATCCAGGGAAACCTCCTCAGCCTTCTTGCCTACTCAGGGGTGGGCTGGTGCTCACGGAGCAGCTTTGTTGTTTAAGCAAACTCTCTCCCTCTGCTTTTGCCTTCTCATCACATGATGAGCTACGTCATGTTATGACACAGCAAGAGGATGCCCACCAGATGATGAGAAGATTCCAGCTCCATGCCATTGGATTCCAGCCTCCAGAGCCATGATGCAAATAAAAATGTTTTCTTTTTGGATTACCCAGTCTATGGTATTCTGTTGCTATAACATAAAATGGACTAAGACACTCGTGGTCTAGGTGTAGACAAATCTGAGAGGATACTTGAAGTAGAATGTGGTAAGTGCCACAAGAGCTTGGGGAGGCCCAAGTCCAGCAGGGGGAATGGGATAAGGGAGATGAGAAAGAGCACCAGGGACTACCTGGTCTGTAACTGCTGGTAATACTCAATTTGGTTATCTTGTCTAACACAGTAAGTGGCTTATTAGGGAGAGCTCAGTGAGTCAAGAAGAGGTTTCTAATCAGCTCTTGGGATAAACACTGATTAAGGAGAAACCTAGGGATGAGAGGGAGTCTGCACCAGAAGGTGGCTGGATTTGGGAAGAGAGTTCTAGCAGAAGCAGCAGCAATTCTGTGCAAAGGCACAGAATTTGATAGGAAAATGAGGTATTGGGGGCACTGTAATAACTCAAAAAGGCCAGAGTAGAGAGTTCCGTAGCCTGAAGAGCACCAGGGTCATGAACCTGAAGAGACAGGTCCACAGGACCCAAAGCTTCCTGAAAAAACACTTGGAGCCTGGGTTTCACATTGAAAATAGCAGGAAGCACTGGAAATGTCTCTGCAGTGAACTGACCTGCTCAGTCACCAGGAAGAGAGAAGCAATTTGGGGAAAAAATAATGAGTTTTGTTTCAGGCATGTTGAGTAGTATCCACCAGCAGCTGGATCCAGGGGGTGCGCAGAAGAGAGCTGGGCTTGACGCAAGGATTTGGGAGTTACAAGCATTCAGGGAATGACAGCAGTCAAGGGTTTGGGTGAAGTGAGTGTGGGGAATAAAAACCTTACAGGAGGGACCTGAGTCCTCAAAGGACACTGAGCTGGGGTAGCTGGAGCAGTAGAAGACAAACAGGGTGAGTCCAGTGTCACAAAATGCAAGGACAAGTATGTTTCAACCAGTAGTTGATGGTACCAAAAGTTGCTGAGGATCAAGTAAGATAAGGATTTTAAATAAGAAAATGATCAGAAAGAACATCAGTGACCCAAGCAAGGGCAGTTTTAGTAGAGTGTTGGAAACAGAAGCCAAATAGCAGAGCCCGGTGGTGTGTGGGTGGCAAAGCAGAGAGCAACCCTGCCAAGAAATTTGACTGGAAGAAGGGGAGAGAGTGAGGGCAACAGCTTCTGGGGATTGTGCTGTTGATGGGGTGATTTATTGTATTGTCTTTCCTCTCAAATGGAGAACACACACACACACACACACACACACCCTTTTCATTCAAAAACAAGAGCTAGTATCCAATGATAGGATGCGGATGGAAATGATGTGTTAAGGTGCGCAGGGTTAAGGATGAAATGACAGAAGAATAATAGATATAAGGAGATTCCTTGGGGAGGTGGCAGAATGGAGAAAGAAGGACTCTTCATTGTATCTTTATTCTAAGAAGGAAGTGATGGGTGCATGTAGGACAGTTTGGCAGTTTGTTATTTGAAAGTTAGGGGACATTTGTCTGGTGGCTTCTATTTTCAATAAGGGGTAGGAGGTACAGGCATCTGCTGCGAGTGTATTTGAGGAGGTGGGGAAGGAGCTTAGAGGGAAAAGGAGAAGATTTGTAGTATATCTTGTGGAAACTGGGAGGGTTCATTAGGAAGAGGAGAAGGCAGAGCAGCCCAAATGGTGACAATTCTAAGTACGGTTAGGATTTTATTTCCAGCAGAGCCAACAACACCTTTCTCATTTTTCATCTCCAGAAACATGTCTGCTGAAGCAAATTCAACTAACTTCATTCCCTTTATCCAAATATAGTTTTTAAAGGATTTACCATAGGGAGATCCAAGTTATCCCAGAAATATTATTCTTTGTTTTCCTCCATGTTTGGAGAAGCATAGCAAAAGCTTTGGTGGGAAAAGGACAGAGTGAAAAAGAAAAGCAGTCCAGGGAAATATTTACTACTCTAGGTCACAATCTGTTCATATACATTAGTTATATATAGTTCTTTCTCAGTTAATGAGGTATTTTCAAATATATTAATTTACCTCATCTCCTAATAATTTGCTCAAAGACATACAGCAGGGGTGGCCATGCTAATATCAGGCTGTTCCTCAGATTTTCTGAACTTCAAACTCTTCCCTTTTTAATATACCATGAGATTCTCTGAAATAATAACTGTAGGAGGAATGTGTAGATCTGGCCCAAGGATTACTCTATAATGAAGGTCAAGGATCTTCTTCTCTGGAGTAAGCGATTTCTTGACCTAGGGAGCAACAGTGACAGGAAACTCATGCCTCAAAGAGTTTGCCTAGTTAAACAAGCCCTTTCCAGATGACTCTTTGGTGGTTTGAGTTGTTTATCTTACTTAAGAGTACCACAACCTCCTTGTGAGTGATGACAATCTCAATCATCACTGTCTCTGCTGAATTTGATCACAAGATGCTGATTTTTGTCAAGTAGTTTGGATTTATTGTACTAACATGTGGAAATCAAGACTTCCAATGCAGAATGAGATTGTTGGATTGACTGTTGCAGATTCTAATGCACACTGGTTGTTATTGTCTTAACTTCCATGGTAGTCTGTCATTCTCATCATTATTGACACTATGGCTGTCCTTATTACCATCATCATCAAGTTCTTTTCCATAGGTTCTACCAAAATGCATGAATAAGATTAGAGCAAAATTTATGTCTTATATGAGGGAAAATAAGACATTAGATATAGCTGAACTTCACAAGCATTTAATATTTGGTTCTTAGAAACTACATGGAAGAAATTCAAATATGCATGATTTGTTGCCCTTTAAAAATACCCAGAACTTTGAGCTGGATGTAAGACATAGCATCATAAATTCTAGTTCTGTAACTTATGATTGCATGAACTTAGTTATAATATTATGGTTTGGATGTGAGATGTCCCCCAAAAGCTCTTGTTAATGCATGAATACTCAGAGATAAAATGATTGGATTGGGATAACTGTAAACTAATCAGTGCATCCTAGTTTGAATAGACTAACTGGGTGGTAACTGTAGGCAGGTGGGCATGACTGGAGGAAATGGATCACGGTGGGTGTTCCCTGAAAAGGTGTGTCTTCCCTGTGGCCCCTTCCCCAACCTCACTCTCTCTCTCTCTCTTTCTTTGTTTCCTGATCCCACTATGAGCTGAGCAGTTTTCCTCCACCAGGTCTTTCCCCAATGATGTGCTGCCTCACCTTGGGCCAGAGCAAGAGAGTCATCTGTGTTTGGACTGAGAGCACTGAATCTGTGAGCCCCAAATAAATGTTTCTTTCTCTAAATTGTTCTTGTTGAATATTTTGGTCACATCAATGCAAAAGCTAACCAAAACAAAAATTGGTATCAAGAATTGGGACCAGTGTTGCGACTAACCTCACCATGTGGTTCAAAAGCATTTGGAAATGGTTTGTGTAAGGAATTTTGAAAAGTTTATAGATGCAGGCTGGAAAAGCTTTAGAATGTTGTAAGCAGAGTTTAATGGACTATTCTGGTGGGAATTCAGAAGACCAGACTGCTGATAGGAATGTGGACTGTGCTGATGTGGTTTCAGAGGGAAGTGAAGACTCTTTTGGGAATTGGACTAGAGGTCATTCATGTTATATTCCAGCAAAGAACTTGGGCTACATTTTTCCATGTCTTAAGAATTTGTGTGAGACTGAATTTTAAAATGATAGACGAATTAATCTGATGGAGGAAATTTCAAGGCAGCACAGCATTCAGGCCATGGCATGGAAATTGCTGGCAGCTTCTACCAGGCTTACTGTGAGAAACAAAAGCATAAATCAGACCTATAGGACTTTAAAAACTTGCAGTTTGATAAGAAAAGCATATGTAAAGTTCAGGCCAAGGAAGTTGTTTTCACTGAAGAATTCACAACCCCTAAAAAGATGCTAAGGAGTTTGCATAGATATAATAAGAAAGAGGGCTTGAGGGCATCTCAGAAATTTGCAAGACCATATCCCCTCTATGTTCCAAGGTACAGAAAAAAGAAAATTCTTTTGAGAAGAGAACATGGGGCCCCCTGCTCACACAGGGATCCTAGAAAATTGTTTCATTATGCTGAGCCACATAGGTATTCAGTGGCCACTGAAGACATGAGTCCATGGGCCCCAGGTATTGTTTGAACTGGTAGCAGAACTTGGCATCATCCATGTGGTACTGGTTCTGCGGTTCTGCAGGAATGCCAGATACTAGAATTAAAGAATAATGGAAGCTTCCACCAAGATTTCAAAGGGGAAGGCCTGGAGGACCAGGAAAAGCATAGCAGGGTCAGAGTCTATTTGGACTGTCCCTGAGAAAGTGACACATGAAGATGTAAAGAATGAAAGCTGAAAAGGAGACCCCAGTAATTAAGAGATGTCAATAACATGGACTGCCTGCCAAGAAAAACTGCTCACTGTGGAGAGAGCCAAGCTAAAAGAAATTCCATATGCACTGCAAATCTGCAACCAGCAAGGCTGAAGGAGCAAGCACTTTGGAACCTAATACCACATAGTCATGTATTCTAGATGCTGTTAGAAGAGTTAGGGGATCTATTTGCCCACCTGGGTTTCAGTTTTGCTTTGGCTCCTTCCTTTCTTCCTCCCTCCCTCCCTCCGCCCACCTTCCTCTCTCTTTTTCTTTCTTTTTTTCCTTCCCTTCCTTCCTTCCTTCCTTCTTTCTTTTTATTTCTTTCTTTCTCTTTCTTTCTTTCTTTCTTCTTTCTTTTTTTCTTTCTTTCTTCTTTCTTTCATCTTTCTATCTTTCATGTGTATATGTTTGGGGGGTGAGTATTAGGGATGGAATCCAGGGGTGCTCTACCACTGAGCTACATCCCTAGCCTGTTTTTTTGTTTGTTTGTTTTTGATTATTTGTTTGTTTTTAGATAGGGTCTTGCTAATTTGCTGAGGGTCTCACTAATTTGCTGTGGGTCAAGTTTGTCAAGGTTGCCCTTGAACTTGCCTCAGCCTCCCAAGCCACTGGGATTACAGGCATGAGCCTTTGTACCTGGTCCTCATCTCTTCTTTTTATGCCCCTACTTTTCCTTTATGGAATGGGAATGTTTATCCTCTGCCACTCTGTACTGGATATATGTAACCTGTTTTTTTTATTTTTACAAGAGCTCAGAGCAAAGAGTTTGCCTTGAGTCTCAGACGAGACTTGGACATAAGAGTAATGCTGGAACTATTAATACTATGGGACTCCAGCTTCTTCCAAAGTAGTCTCTGACCAGCAACTCACCAGGGAGTACCCAGGCCACAGTCTGGACTGGGGCTGCATCATTGATTCCTCTTCTTCTAAGGCTTCAGCTTCTTGGACTGAGCAGCTACTGGTTTCTCTAGCTCTCCAGCCTGCAAACAGTCATTGTGGGACTATATGGTTTCTGATCCTGTAAGCTAATCGCCAATCTAATAAATCCCCTTTTATAATCATGTATATATTTTATAATCACAAATAAGTGTGTATACACACACACATATAGATATATACATATGTATGTACATATTGTTGATCCTGCTCCTCTAGAGAGCCTTGACTAATAAAGTTATGCTGTTTAATCTGTTTATGCCTCAGTGTTGTCTTGTAAAACTGTAAAATACCTCCTCTATAAAGCTGGGAAAGAGTAAAAGTTATTGTTAGCAAAGCACAGATCAGACATGTGGATGCTGGTTTCTCTCCTCCCTCTCCTCTCATCGCTCTTCTGCATCCTAGAATCATAAGCACTCCTCCACAAAATATTACTTAAAATATTAAAATATTTGCTGAAACAAATAACTTTGCAGGTGGTATCAAAGTTATTTTTATTCTGTTCTGTGAAGACATGACTGGACAACCTCCCCTCCAAGCCAAATTAGTTTTCCATTACTGTATTTGTGTTTGTTTTTGCTTCCTTTATTCAAGATAGGTTTTAGGCAACCAAGATGAAATGCTCACCAAAGAGTCATCCTTTGTAGCAGTAATGACACAAATTACATTGTTCTCCAGGGTTTAAAACACCCAGCCATTAAATTTAACTAAGTGAGCTTGGCAAATCTCTTCAAAAGCAAAGCAGCTGTTTCCCTTTTGCTCATTTTTTAAAGGTTTTTCTCAACAGCTTAAAGATGTACACCCTCCTATTGTAAACCCAGGGAAATACTGTGAAGAACCATGAATACTAGCATGAAGGCTACTGGCATGATCAAAAGAGAAGGAGAGGTTGCCTTTTATTTTTAAGCAACTGCACGTGTCCTTGTTAAACAATACAGTGCTTCTGATGTTACAGGCACTGTTCCAAGCACTTGGTGAATAATAAGTTGTTCGACTCTCCTAAGGTAGGTCCTATTAGTATTCCCACTGTGAAAATAGAAACTACAGCACAGAAAATTTAACTTGCCCAAGATCTCATAACTCCACCCGGTAGGGCTCAGGCAGATGGGCCCCGGGGTCCAGGGTTTATGTTCTCCGACCTCTCATTGACTTTCTCATTCAATTTCTTTCATTTCTTCCTAATCACTTCATTCCTAATCATTTATCAATGTCCCTACATGGTTCCTGCTCATCAGAGCCTAGTTCTTGGTTTCATCACTGTCTTGTGAGCACCTCTAAGTGCCACCAAGGATGGCATCCTCTGACTGGTCCCTGTCATGGGGCAGGGAGCCCACCAGGAAACTCAACTCTAGTGAGTGATTCACAGTAGACACACAGCTGAGATTAGGGACCATGTAGTTGCATCTGGAGGAGGCTTGGAAAAGACATCACAGCCACAGCCCTATTTGTGCCTCCACAATGATCATTGTCTCAGTTCTCTGTGCTGAGTCCCTTCCTGCCTATGACACTCAGCTCCCAAATCTGTTTTCTGTGCATATGAGTATGGGATTGTGTCACTAGTGCAACTGAGTGAATTATAGAGAAGTGTCCCCCGTGGCCATATGGTGAGTGGAGGTATCTGGGGTGATGAGTGGGAAAGAGGATCACTTTGGATGAAGAATAAGTTCATAGATCACCTGCTGTGGTCCTGGTCCAATCAGTAGTTCCACTAAGAGCAATAGTTTAATACAGTGAGACACAGTGTGGGCATCTCCTGAAGGAAGCATGCTAGCACCGGGGATATAAAGAGAACTGTAGCAGGCTCCCTGTCCCTGTGGTCAGTGTCAACAGCAATGTAAACATAGCCTAACAGATCAATGAATGTCTTATACCCGGTGCATTAGAGAACAGAGCAGGGTCACCCATCTCAATGAGGGTGTTCTTAGAGAACATCTGGCACAGTGCTTGGCATATAGTAGGTATTCAACAAATATTATTATATATAATAATATACAATATTATAGAGAGAGAGTGAGAGAATAAAGGAATAAATATACATGTTCGTGCACACACATATGTCTTAAAAAATAGTCATTAACAAGGGCTAAGAGGGAGAAATGGATCCCAGGCAAAGAGAATAAATAGCACAGGAGAAGCTCAGAGACAGGAAACAACTCGGCATGGGAAATTTCTGCAAAATTTCCATTCAAATCCCAAGGAGAGGGGTGGCGGGAGCTGAAGCAAGAGTCAGGAATTGAGACCTTATTCCATGACAAGGAGCCCAACCTGATCCAGCAGTTCAGTGTGTCTCAGACTCAGCATGTGCATGAACTACTTTGAGATCTGATTTCAAGTCGGGAGGTCTGGCCTTGGACCTGAGAGTCTGGTTCTGACAAGCTACCAGGTGATGCTGCTGCTGTGGTCCTTGGCCCACACTTTGAGTAGCAAGACATTAGTTGGTGATAGAAAGCACTGACAGATTCAGGAAAGAGTGATGTGTGTTTGGCCCATGTTAAGGGAATAAGAAGATTAAAGTATATGAGTAGACAAACAATGATCAGCTGAAGTTTATAGTCTTTCACAAAACGAATGGGACAAGCATTTGTTGAGTAACTTTCATAGACTAGTCATTGCACAAGGTACCTGATGAACATTATCTTCTCTACTAATATGAAGTAAAGCCTAGCACACTGTGCCACTTTTAACCAATCACTATCATCAGAGAATTCTTTTGAGTAATTTTAAAATGGAATTAACCATACTTAAATTCACTTATTAGCCAGAAATTGTTAGCATGGTGTGCACTGCACATTCTGTGTATTTTACATAACACTAGTGTTTTTATCTTCAGCCTCAAGTTCAGGAACATTTGTTTACATTGGCTAAGTCACTATCCACCTGTTTGTTGCTTGCTATGGGGTAAGAAATTAGCTTTAGCTGGAGCATGTGGTCACCCCCCCACAACTACTAACTCTTGAAATAGGCCCAGAGCTCTAATTTTAAATTCAAAATCACACTTTGCTCTCTGCATAGCTGGCCTGGGGTGTTTCTGGTTGGTGACACTGTTGGAGACTATTATTTTCATAGAGGAAAAGATAGCTAGACTGGAGAGGAGAGGAAAAGAGAACAATGTAGAAACTCACAGGTGACTGACCTGCCCTGCTCCCTGGTGGACCCAGGCTTTCTGTTTGTCCATTCCTCCTCTGCTCAACGTGCTTCCCCTGAGTCTGTCTAACTTGTCAGTTCCTCCCGGCTATTTGCTGTGGGAGAGAAGTCTGCTGGAGCAGAGCAATGGGAATAATAACTGAAGTAGCGCAAAAGGAAAAAGCAGAAATGCGTGAAAGGAGGTCAGACACAGTGGTGCTGACTCATTTCTATGAAGCCAAGAGCTCAGAAGGTTTAAAACATAAGCCTGGGATCTGCTAGCAAGTGGATGTCATCTGGAGGCTCTCGTGCTCTGCAGAACAGAGAGCACTTGACCGAGGAAGGGAGGAGGGAGAAGCAGGTGTTTGGGGATGAGAAAGATGTGGGTTCCCATCTCGGAGGGGTTGCAGGGATACAGGCCTTGGCATATAACTAAACACATACACCTCCTTCCTCGCCTTTAAAATCAGAGCTGTGTTCAGAAGACACTCTTGATCTTTGCCTCCCCAGCTTCCCTTTCCCTAGCTGCATTCTCATTTCCCTTGTGGAGTAAAGTCCATCCCATTCCCAGTAACCCTGGGGGACTTCTGCCAAGGTATCCTAAGGGTAAAGAGTGACTTGTTGCTGCACAATTGGACACCCCAGCCCTCATCAAGTGCAGAGCTCAGCCAGGTCCCCAAAAAACTGACTGCTCATTACTTCCTGCTCCTAAAGCTCCCCGATTGCCTTGGTTCTTGTTCTTCCTGAAGCCTGTGTGTTCCCCTGTTTCCTCCCATCTGTGGGTTACAAATGCCATTTTTGGTCACATTAGCCAACATTGGTTTCTATTACGTACCACAAGGAGCCCTAAATGGTGCAAATACTGGCCAGGGCTGCTCTGAGGAGTAGCAATAATGCGTGCAGTTCTAGGTTTAAAGCAAAGGCTCCATGTCTGCTTTAAAGCATTATTATTAGAAAATTACTTAAGGTTCTATCACAAGCAGTCAATCCTAGGAAATTCACAAAGTGCGCGCGCGCGTGTGTGTGTGTCTTCTTGGCCATAAACATCCTTCCAATCTTTCCAAGGTCCAAACAGCTGAGCATCAAGGGCAGCAGGAAAGCAATGAAAGAGTAAAAAATGGGCCAGGAGCTTCCCAACGTCCTGCCTGCTGGCCACTTAGCAGAATACCAGAGAAACCTTGGATTTAACTAGGGGGTCCTTTTGTTTTCCTTATATGAGAAAATAAAAATGATTTGATCCAAAAATCAGGGAAAAACAGTAGAGAAATTAAAGCTGAAGCTTCTTCAGGTCCTTACTTTAAATGAGAGGCAAACTGAGGAAAGTTGTTTAATAAACATGACACTTCTGCCACTGCAACACACACCTCTGGTACCTGTTGTTTACTCTGTGCCAGGTTCAGCAGCCCTATGTCCTCTCTGGTGAGGCACAAGTTGCATTGGTATACTCACTTGACAGTTAAAGAAACTGAGGCTCAGAAACTGGCAGGAACTCATCTGATAAATGGTGGAGGCCAATATTTGCAATAAAGAGCCTGGATCTTTTATCATTGTGTGTCTTAGTCAGCTTAAGCTGCTGTAACAAAACAAGGACCGCAGACTAGGTGGCTTAGCCAACACACCTTCATTTCTTAGATGGAAGCTGGGAATTCCAAGTTCAAGGTGCCGCAGATTGGGCTCCTGTCCTCCAGTTTCTATTTGTTGTGGTGCTCAAAACAACCATTCCTTGGTAAGGAGTCAAGAAAGACACCAGGCATATACAACAAAGGATATTTTTAAATCCTTTTAGATATTATAAAATGACTTGTTAAGAACTTCCTCTTTCTATACATCTTCTTCCACTCTCTGCTCAAAGGTTATGAATTTCCTATTTCTGTCAGTGGGTCAGCGGAGAAGAAGAGTTTATGCAAGAAGACACACACCAAGACCTCTGATAAGGAAATGTCTACCAGCTACAAGTAGTGTCACCAGAAAAGCAAAGCAAGGCAAGATCAATTGCATTTTAGTGTCTTCAATCCTAAGGACAACAGAAATACAGGAACAAAGCCTCCTGTGTACCAATTATACCATCTAAGCCTGCCAATCCTGCCAACTCTTCTCACTCTGTGGATTCCCAGGCTGAATCTCAGGGAGGTCAAGGTATTTGGTAAAGACTACTGGTTACACAGGGTGAGAGTGACACTTGCAGCCTGGTCTTCTGACTCCAAATCCCATGACTTTCAGAGTGTGTTCGGAGAAGGCATTCACAAGTTTTCACCTGGGGTTCTGCCCCTCTTTCCAAAACCATCCAAGCCTTCCAGGGTGGATTCAGGACACTTCTAACCTCCTGTGTTTCACTTGCTTCTGTGAGCCAGCAGAGTGCTCTGGTGGCTTTGTCATCTGTCATCTTGGGCAGGTTGAGCCCCATTGCCCAGAAGTCCCATCCCTGCAGGTTTCTGGGGTAGGTGGCTCTGAGAGACTGTGTGAGAGACCTGGAAGCAGAAGGGGGGCAGGAGTAATTCTGTAACTCACACTCGCTGCTGCCGATCTGCTGATACCTGCTGTCAGAGGTACCCCTGGACCTGCAGCCATCCAACCTTCCCTGGACCCTCCTTCAGCTTCACTGATGCCTGGCCAGCTGTGCACTTATTCTGCAGGGCTCACATCTGCAGGATATCCTTATCACCAAGGTCCACGGTGTCAAAATGACACAGGTTTCAGTCCACCCTTGTGGGGCTCATTCTTGCCAGTTCTGGCTTCTCCTTGATTGATCCTCTCCTTACATTGGTCTTTACTTCCTGACTGCCTGATGTGCAGACTTCAAACTCCAGCATCACAAAGACAACAGCACCCACAGGCTCCTTAAGCAGCTCTTGTGACAGAACATCAGGTCCCTGGACCAAAGTAGATAGATAAATAATTGATAGATAGATGATAGATGATCAATAGAAAGAGAAAAACACACACACATGTAGAGAGAAGATAGATGAAAGGTACAATGGTAGAGAGATAATAGATGGACAGATAGATGCACACATGATCATAAAGATAGATTTTAGTTAATAGGAAATGATAGCTAGATGGATGAATAGATGGATATGGGTGGATAGGTACATGACTAGATAGATGATAGATGGTAGGTAGGTAGAAAGATAGAAATATACATACAAATACATGTATCTAGCTAGCTAGTTAGATGATAGATGGATGGATAGATAGATGATAGATAGATAGATAGATAGATAGATAGATAGATAGATAGATAGATGGTAGACAGACAAATAGGTAGATGATGGGTGTGTGGACACAGAAAGAGTATTATGGACTGAATTGTGTTGAAACCCTAGTTGTCAGTACCCTGGGAAATGACTGAATTTGGAGACAGGACCTTTAAAGAACTGTTTAAGTTCAAATGAGGCCATTTGAGTGTGTATTACTCCTAACAGGAATTATTAAAAGGTGAATAGTTCAGACATTCAAAGACAGAGCAAGATGGTGGCCATCTTCAAGTCAATGCGCCAGGCCTCAGGAGAAACCCAACCTGCTGACACCTTGAACTTGGACTTCCAGACTCCAGAGAAAATAAATTTTTGTCGTTTAAGCTACCCAGCATGTGATACTTTGTTATGGAAACCTAACAAACTAATCAGATGAGAGATGATAGACATGTATATTAGGATTCTCTAGAGAACCACAAGAAGATTCTGGGGTTCTAGGGAAGGGTTGAATCTTCGCCATTTCTAACAAGTTTGCAGATTATGTTAATACTGCTTGTCCTGGGACCACACTTTAAGAACAACTTCTCTAAGATATTGCAAAGTCTGGGTCAGTGACCTTTAGTACCACTGTGCTAAGTGCTAAGAAATCAAATCTCAGGTAAAGGGATATTAAATAATCTTCAACCTTGGTTTAGAAAGAATCTTAACTCCAACTCTGAAAATATATATTTTATGTATTTCCTAGGTATATGCCCAAGATAAATGAGCATGTCTGTTCACCAAGATTCACAAAGAATGTTCACAGTAGATGTGTTAACAATACCCCAAAACTGCAAACAACTCAAATATCTGTTAACCCAAGAATGGATGCACAATGTTTGATGTGTTCATACAATGCAATATGACCCAGAAACATTTTTTCAAAAAGAGCTTGTGCTATATGTAATAATATGGGCAAGTCTCTCAAATATGTTAAGCAAAATAGGCCAGATGAAATAGTACACACAGTATAAATCCATTTAAGAAAGTCACAAAGAGGCAACACTGAGGAGTGGAAGGAGGACTGACTGGCATGTGAGGGGGACCCTCTGTAGATGCTGGAAATGTCACTCATCTTCAACAGAGTCTTGGTTACATGGGTACCTTCATATGTAAAAATTCCTTGAGCTATATCCTTAAGATTTGAGTCAGACTTTGCAGGACTGACTTTCCCATAGGTATAGGAAGCCCAGTACTCAGGGTCCATAATTCCCTAGGAACCTTTGAAATGCTTTAATTTCTTCTAAGATCAAAAAAGAAAAAATAAATATAACCCAGCCTGGACTACATTGTCTTTAACTTAGTGACAAAATACAGGTTTTTTTTGTTTTTGTTTTTGTTTTGGGGTACTAGGGATTGAACCCAGGGGCACTCGACCACTGAGCCACATCCCCAGCTCTATTTTGTATTTTATTTAGAGACAGGGTCTCACTGAGTTGCTTAGGGCCTCGCTAAGTTGCTGAGGCTGGCTTTGAACTCGCAATCCTCCTGCCTCAGCCTCCCAAGTGCTGGGATTACAGGCGTGCGCCACCGCGCCCGGCTAAAATACAGTTTTTAACATCCTTATGGGGAAGGGGCCCACGGTGGCAGAAGTACCTGTGCTCACAAGTCACACTCAGCCCTGACACCACAGATAAAATTTCCCACAGCCATATGCATTTTCCCACATCCATGTGGTCGTGGAAGGCGTTTAGAACTGTGTCCTATCCCACCACCCAGCCCGCTTCAGCCTGTAACAGCTCTCGTTCTCCATGATGAAATTCTGAAAGGCTAAATGATTCTGTGCATCTCTGTCCAACAGGAGGAAGATAGAAAGCCAGGAGACAGGGTGTGCTCTCTCTAACTGAATGGGATTCAGACAGAAAGTGGGGTAAGTCTGAAAGGTGTCAGGTTAGAGGGTTTTTGAATTAGGTCAGCCTGGAGAGGAAGGGTCCCAAAGATGGCGGCACATCCCCCTGCAGAGAGGTCAGCCATGGCAAGGGTGCTGGAGAACAAACAGAGGTTCCCAAATCAGTGTGCTCTGGGCTTTGCAGGAACTCGATGGGCAAGTTCTCATTGTAGAGTAGACCTGGTCAACCAGAGAGGGCCTTCTGAACACCATGGATGCCCAGCCCAGGCTCAGCTCTGCAGGTACATGGAAGAGTTATAAGACTCCTCAGGGTCCTGCCCTCCGAGTGCCACCATCCACCTGGTGGGGATGGTATACACATGCAGAACAGGGAGCCTTCAAAAGCTCAACCAGGCCGGGCGCAGTGGCGCACACCTGTAATCCCAGCACTTGGGAGGCTGAGGCAGGAGGATCTCGAGTTCAAAGCCAGCCTCAGCAACTTAGCGAGGCCCTAAGCAACTCAGTGAGACCCTGTCTCTAAATAAAATACAAAATAGGGCTGGGTGGGGATGTGGCTCAGTGGTCGAGTGCTCCTGGGTTCAATCCCCAGTACCAAAAAAAACAAAAAACAAAAAACAAAAAACAAAAAAAAAAAACAAACCTCAACCAGGGGGGCACTGGATGGATGCTTTGGGAAGAGACAGATCCCAGCAGGTCCTTGTGATTCTCTAAAGCTTTAGTCAAAGCATAGAAAATGGGATGGGAGTCAGAGACCTGTTACCAACTCTGCCAGCAAGTTCTGAGGACCTCAGAGCAAATGGTCGCATTTCAGCCCTGATTCTGGCCCTCAACCTCTGGAGTCCAAAATCTGCCACCACTGTTTGATTGATGTGACCACAGACAAGTTAAAGTTATCTAACTTCTCTCTCCTTCATTTTCTCCTAGGTGCAGAAAGGGCATTATAATAGTATCTGTCCCCAAGATTATGAGGATTAAAAGTTATTATAAGTAAATCCCTTAGAATAGTACCTGGCACACGGTGCGTAAAAGTGTCTTATTTTAAAATTATTATTTTTATTAGTGTGCCTCCTTCTAGTTTCCTATCTCTAACTTGAGGCCAGGGCTTATTAACTTTCTTGAATGAACCAAGATCTTGCTTCTGAACTTCCTTAAAATAACCTTCCAATTGCCATATCACACAAATGTTTTATTAGTGCTGTGAGGTTTGGGTTTCAATTAAAAATCCTCTATCCCCACAGACACAAATACTGTTCTAATAACACCGAAGATTAAAGGTAGTTGGAAGAGAAAGAACAGTTGGTTTGCACCATTGAAAAGAGCCTTGAAAGAAAGTATGTGCATTTTCAGACTGAAGTGCCTTTTGTTATTGAGAGGTTATTTTTTTGTTTGGAAAAAGATTTGAAAATCTTTGTCATGACACAGTGAAGACTGTGAAGTGACACAGAACAGGTGGACTGGTAAAAATATCTGTGAAAATGTCCAGATTGATGATAGAGCCTAAAAATATGTTTAACAAAATAGTGAACGAAATAAAATGGGCCTAATTCTCCATCCATGCCACTTCACATTTATTTTTTTGAAGGCTAAAATATTCACTTTGAAAATCATTCGAGCAGTGCCATCTGGCAAAAGGAGAAAGTGAAAAGCCCCAGCTTTGGGGCAATAGAAATACATGCTCAGAGCTGAGCAGCAAAACCTCAGCATTCGGAGGACAAACAGACGCTGGAGTCCAGGGTTTAGAGTTCGTCCTTCTCCATGCTGAGTCTCCAAACTCAGATATTTGAAATATTCACAGACCTGATAGTAAGTACCAGCTGATCTTTCCCCACTGTTATTATTTATTTCACTTTTCAGGGTTTCAAAGCAGATTATCACTGTTGCATTTCCAGCTCTAGGAGAAAACAGAGTTTCCACTTGTAAATTCTATTTTATTTTTATTTATTTATTTATTTATTTATTGCAGTGCTGGGGATTGAACCCAGGGCCTTGTGCTTGGGAGGCAGGCACTCTACCTACTGAGCTATATCCCCAGCCCCTCCAATTGTAAATTCTAACATTAGATAAAGAAGACACTTCTCCAGTTCTAACAGGGAAATTGGGGGTCCTGAGGCAGCAGTGACGGAAGGGAGAGCTGCCAGCAGTCATTATTAGCACTGTAGCTCTCAAGGGAACTTGCTCCAGGCCTGCAGTCAGTCAGGGCTCCTCCAGCCAAGACTCAGAAATGAGTTCCAGCGATGAACCACGCTGAAAGACACCTGTGTGTCTATATTCCTCTATGAGATGGAAGGAAAAGCTGTGAGCTCACTTTTAGGGGACCTTGTCCTCTACTGTTGCCAAGGTGTGTGGGAGCACTCCTGAACCACATCTTCATTCAGCCTGTTCACTCAGCAAGCACTGATTGGCTTGGCCAGAGAGGGCACTTGGCCAGCACTGTGCCAGAAGGAGTATTAGGAACTCCTGTCCATAACAAGTTCAGAGTTTTAGGGGAGAAATTCGGACATGTAATCAAATACACTTTTAGGATTCTGCTATGATCCCTAAAAATATAAACACATTAGTAATCTGTTACTATTTATATTAATGTAAATGTTATTATAATATATTAATAGAACTTAATATAAATATTAAAATAGGTAACTAAATTCAGATGTTAAATAGCATTTAAATTACTAATTTTAAGGGGTCCGTGTGATATTTCAATTCATGTAGTCAGTGCATAATGATCATATCGGTGTAATTGGCATACCCATCACCTCATTTATTGTTTCTTTGTGTTGGGAACATTTAAAATTCTATCTGCTAGGCCAGGCACAGTGGTGCACGCCTGTAATCCCAACAGCTCAGTAGACTGAGGCAGGAGGATCACAAGTTCAAAGCCAGCCTCAGCAAAAGCAAGGCGCTAAGCAACTCAGTGAGACCCTGTCTCTAAATAAAATACAAAATAGGGCTGGGGATGTGACTCAGTGGTCGAGTGCCTCTGAGTTCAATTCCCAGTACCCCCCCCCACAAAAAAATCTATTTGCTAGCTATTTTGAAATGCACAATCAATCACTGTCAACCAGAGTCAAGCTGCTGTGTTGCAGAACTTAGACATCATTTCCCCTGTCCAGCTGTGTTCCTGCACCCGTTGACCATCCTCTCTCCATTTTTCCTGCTAACTCTGGTAGCCACTATTCTACTCTCTACTTCTATGAGGTCAACATGTAGGTGAAAACATGCACTATTTGTCTTTCCTCCATGGATTTATTTCACTCAGTACAATGTCCTCCAAGCTCATTCATGCTAATGAAAATGACAGGATTTCACTCTTTTATGGCTGAATAATATTCCATTGTGCAAATGCACCACATTTTCTTTATCCACTCATCGATGGACACCTGACAGCGAACATGGGAGTGCAGGTATCTCTCTAGAACACTGATTTTCTTTCCTTTGAATATATACACATTAGCAGGATTATTGGATCATATGGTAGCTCTATTTTTAGTTTTTTGAGGAAACAATCCCATTCTCCATAATGACTATACTATTTTACATTTCCATCAACAGTGTAAAAGTGTCCTTTTCTTCATATCCTTACCAACACTTGGTATCATACTTCTAAATAATCCATGCATCTTATGGATTGACCATATGTTAACAAGTATAATATGCATTAAATGCTCAATAAACATTATCCCCATCAGTCTTTTAAAACATATGTACAACTTAACCTTAAAGCTCCTGGATTTAGTGGTCATGTTTTCAATACTTTGTAAGCATCTCAATGCCCAAGACCCGTGAAGGTAACCTGTTGTTGAGCAGATTTGAATATAGACATTAGGAGGTGAACCTGTGGGAACCCACCAACCAAACTTTCCAAAGTTAAAAACTCATTGGTACTATCTTCTGGATATCTTTATCAGCTCTTTTCAAATGCTACCCTAGTATTTTTACAAACTGAGTATTTGTCAATATTTGGGGCAATATAAAGGGCCTACTACATAACAAATAAGATGGATGGAGAGTCTGAACTGAGTCGTGTATTGCAAGAGAGAGCCAGGGAGTGTGCACTAAAATCAATGGAAGGAAGTAGTCTAGACTTATTCAGGTTTACTGCCATTGTTTAGTAACTTCTAAATGGTTATTATAATGAATGACACTCTCTCATGGATTCCATTTCCTTCTTGTTGAAATGCATCTTTTTAGTGGTTCTTTGGTCGCATTGCAGAGTAGTGAGATCTTGCAATCTTTGCTTGTCTCACAGAGTCTTTGTTTCGCCCCAGGACTCACTGAGTACTGAGCTCCCATTTGATATTCACTTTCTTCCAGGACTTTGAAGATGTTCTCTTATTGTCCCTGTCATTGATTGTTACTGATAACAAAATCTCCGCCAGACTAATTGCTGTTTTTCTTTAAACTCCCTTTTTCTGAGGTGGCCTTTAAGATTTTCTTTTTCTCTTTGATATTCTGAAATACCACTTTGATAAATATGGATATGAATTTATTGCTATTTAACTTACACAGAACTTACATTCTTATAGTTATGAGTTGAGTGGATTCTCTGAAAACGGGTGCTGAGACAGAGTAAGGAAAGTACCATATTCATTGGGGTGCCAGCGCCTGGCCTCTATTTGGGGAAGGGTACTGACTTCGTCTCTACAAACATCAAACCATGTTTTACTGCAGCATCTCTTGCTATCAGTCTGGCTGCAAACAGCTACTGTTACGGTTTGGATGTGAGGTGTCCCCCAAAAGCTCATGTGTGAGACAGTTCAAGAAGGTTTAGAGGAGAAATGATTGGGTGGTGAGAGCCTTAGCCTAAATAGTGAGTTAATTCCATGATGGGATTAACTGAGTGGAAACTGAAGGCGGGTGGGGTGTGGCTGGAGCAGGTGGCATTGGGGGCGTGGCTTTGGGGTGTATATTTTGTATCTGGCCAGTGGAGTCTCTCTCTCTGCTTCCTGATCATCATTCAAGCGGCTTCCCTCTGCCACACTCTCCTGCCATGATGTTCTGCCTCACCTCGAGCCTCGAGGAATGGAGCCAGATATCTATAGACTGAGCCCTCTGAAACTGTGAGCCCCCAAATGAATTCTTCCTCCTCTAAAATTGTTTCTGTCAGGTTTTTTAACTGCAGCAGCAACAAAAAGCTGACCAAAACAGCTACCATGAAACACTGAATGATGTTTATCGCTCTCCCATTGGCACGGGTCATGTGGCTTTGAAAAACAGTGTCATCGAGGCCTTCCTGTAGTACCACCCATCCACCACCGTCTGGCCAGCCAGCCAACCAATGCAGTGCCATTCCTGGTTGCTCACTTCCTTGGGCCTTTCAACCCTCCCTTCTGGGAACTCTGCCAATTCTGGTATTCACCTTATCATTGGCCAGCTCTTTCTCCACTCTTCTCGGAGCCGTCCGAATGACAGCCTTGAACCATCTCTTGGAGTCCTTGCCAGGCTGAAGCTTATTTATCCTGTATCTCCGGAGAACATTCCCAAGTAAATATACTTATCCAGCCAATTTTATGTTTTGGCCATCTTGATCAGAACCCACAGAATCCAGTCCCATACCTTTCTCCAGCCCTGCCAGGTAAGGTGGCCAGGTCTTGCAGCACCTTTGGGACATAGTCCCTGTCCTCCCACGTCAGCCCAGCCCAGCCCCAGGTAGATTAGGCTGCACCTTGACGTGGAGATGAACTCAGCAGAGAGGAGGAGGACATGCCGCCTTGGGAGGAAGAGTCCTCCAGGCTAATTCCAAAGCACTGCAAAGAAGGTGTGGAGAACGGGACGCTTGCTCTTCATGGCAAAGACTGGACAACACCTGCAGGGTCAGAAGCTTGGAGGAGGCTTAAGAAACCCAAACTTCAAGGACATCTGCCTAGGTGTCACCGTGCCATGTGTCAGGGTCCCGGATTTTTCCAGATTGGCACAATGAACCCGGCCAGTTTTAAATTGAGCCACTACAGTCTTATTAGGTTCTGGACTTGATCCTCACTTTCCTCTGCCTTCCTTCCAGATGAGAGGGGATTTCCTTGCACATAATCAGATGAGGCTCCTGACTGTGGTATCTGGCTTTCAGTTGCCTTTAACCTTTAACTTGTTCAGCTGCTCTTCATCTTCTTCTTTATTTTGTTTTTGGGGTTTTTTTTGTGCCAAGGATTGGACCCACCTTACATTTACCCACTGAGCCACATCCTCAGCCCTTTTTATATTTTATTTTGAGACAGGGTCTTACTAAGTTACTTAGGGCCTCACTAAGTTGCTGAGGCTGGCTTTGTACTCACAATCCTCCTGCCTCAGCCTCCCAAGCCTCTGGGATTATAGGCATGCACTGCCACCCCCTGGCCACCCTTCATCTTTCTGAAGAGCGTTAGCGTTGCTGGACAGCGGATACCCAAACTGAATACCTGCCATTTTGTCTGCAATCTTAAGTGACATAGATGGCCCCTAAAGCATTCCCTTCCACAGACACAGCCTCTCAACTCGCCACCAGTGAGGGTTTTAACAATGTGCCACTTGGCTCAACTCGTCACCAGTAAGGGTTTTAACAATGTGCCACTTGGTACCAGGCGCTGGAAAACACAAGAACAGAAGAGGGAGTCCCCCCACCCCGCTGCACATCTCAGACACTCTGCTGACATCTCAGTTTTAAGCATTGACTACTGATATTGGGGCTTTTCCTAGAAGCTAGAATTGGGATTTTCTTTCCCCTTAAATTTGTTTGCAGTGGCTTCCTGGGGTCTGTCTAAAGAGTTAAATACAGTCTTCCAATAATTTCCAGATGGCATGTAACCTCTGCCTACAGTGATCCCATGGGCCTTCAAAATGAGGAAATTGTTATGGGGGGGTTTGTATCATAATTTGTACCACACCTTGCAGATGGCTAAGTCAGCACTTATTAAGACACTTACAAAGACAAATAAAAAGAAATCTATCCTTTTAAATGGGCAACTCACAGAAATCTTTTGGCCTTAAACAACTTGGAAAAAAAAAAACAGTTCAAAATCATAATAGCAATGTTGGCAAAGAAAGTCGTTATTTAAGTTAATTGTGTGTCCGAGGAAGGAATGCTCCTCGCTATGAGGCTGGGACTACCTAACGTGGCACAGGCAGCTTGGGTCTCCGCTGTGACAAACAGCAGTGCACCTCCCCGTACAGGCAGAGAGAGGGGCTGCCACACGGGCCCAAGATCAGGCAGGAACACACAGGTGCAGCCAGGGGAAGTTAAATGTGTGCCGGTGACCCAGCCCTCTGCAGGGGCGATTTCAAGTAGAATATTTTCATTACCTGCTATTTGTGCAGCCTTTGCAATGAATTCAATCAGAACAGAAAGTATTTAAGGGGAGCAGCTAACGACATCCCTGACGGGTAATCACCAGTAGCCCCAACTTGGGGCACTTGTTAAACAGGGTGCTTTCTGAGAATGGCATTTTGGCTCCTAGAAAAGAAAAGTTCTAATCATGAGTAATCAGCATTCAAAACTCTGGAGCATCCAATGTTCACATTTTCTTACAGAGAAGACCGAGTCTAACCATTTTGTAACTGTGTATTAGCAAAGGTTGACAACGCTGCGATCAGCAGCCTGGGACTCATGCTCCTGTGAAGAGACGAGGCAGCCCTCTTAAGAGAGTGTCATTTATCTGTAGAGCATATGTTTCCTCTCCCTAAATCCTAGAGTCAAAACTATGGCCAAGTGCGTCGGGTCAACATGAAGAATGTACTGGGAAGACACTGCTCAGCTTCCTTTCCTGGTCTCTGTGCGACAAGCCCTACTGACAGCTCTGAACGACCAGGGTAGGCAATTCTGTGTTGCTCGCCTCCCTATTTAACGTGAAAGCCGCCACCAGGCCACCCTCAGCATCAGAAGGGTGGATGACGTGGCGTTATCACGGGCATCTTCAGATTCTTTCTAGGAAAGATGTCACATCAGAGAAAATTTTCTCAGCACATAAAATGTCACTGAGTTATAAATTATCACATTACATATGAATTAACACATATCTTGCTCACACATTTCAACGTGATTTTCAAGACTGCACTGAATGTTTTTAATGTATATGCACCATGCGTGTGGGACACGGAGAGAAACTAGTTTCTCTAATACTTTCTCTAGGTTTTCCTTACTAGTGTCCCTTTGGCAAGCCATTCCATGCCAACAGACTGCCAAGGCTCAAGCCTAGTAACCCCCTGCCCACGTTTTCCAATTTTCCAAACTTGTCTCTGTAATTCAAGGTCAGATTTCAGGCAACGGTATGAGGGTGAAGAGAGAAGAGAGAGACCAAGAAAGAGAAGGTGAGAGAAAAGAAGGAAAATCATGAAATGATCTTCGTGAGGGTGATTATGTGGGGAAAGAAGAAGGATGTGAGAAGAGCAGGAAGGACTCGCAGGAGTCGTTGAACCCCCTGAGCTTGGCATTCCTGGGCTGTGGGTTAAGTATTTTATGGTCCTTTACCACTGACCTCCAGAAAGTGCACTGACCGGTCAACTGTCCTAGGCTTGTCACCTGTTCTTTATCCTCCAGACCCTCCTGTGAGCGAGGCAGCCATCACCACCCCAAGACAGGAGTGTATTTCTGACCTTCAGGCAGAACTCTGCCCACAGAGAAGTGCTTCCCCAGACCAACCTGTTTATAGACCACAGGCTTTGGAATCCAATGGCCTGGGAGCATGCTGTCTCCACCACTGACTAGCTCTGCAGAATTGACTGGTAGAAACGTAACAGGTAAACTGGTGTGATTGCTGCCTCAAAGAAAAAAGTGAGATGTTGTTATGGTTTGGATGTGAGGCGTCCCCCAAAAGCTCATGTGTGAGACAATGGAAGAAAGTTCAGAAGAGAAACCATTGGGTTTTGAGAGTCTTAATCTAATCAGTGAACTAATCCCTGATGGGATTAACTGGGTGGTAACTGGAGGCAGGTGGAGTGTGTCTGGAAGAGATGGACTTTGGGGTGTGGCTTTGGGATGTATATAAATTTGATCTGGCGAGTGGTCTCTCTCTGCTTCCTGACCAACATGTGAGCTGCTTCCTTCCGCCATACTCACCTACCATGATGTTCAGCCTCACCTCAAGCCCTGAGGAATGGAGCCGGCCTATGAACTAAGACCTCTGAGACCGTGAGCCCTCAAATAAACCTTTCCTCCTTTACATGTGTGCTGGTCAGGTCATTCAGTTATAGCAGTGAAACAGCTGACTAAAACAGATGTTTTATGTAAAATGCCTAGAACGGCACTGAGGTGCAATAGGTGTTCAACTAAAGGTGCCATCCCGCCCCCTCCACTGCTCTTCCCACTCTACCCTGTAACTTACAAATCATAGTCAACGAGTGATCAGTTTATAAAAGGGCATGCCACAGGATTATTATACATTTAAAATGCACACAT
The DNA here is from genome assembly GCA_020662805.1 of Glaucomys volans. NCBI lineage: Eukaryota > Metazoa > Chordata > Mammalia > Rodentia > Sciuridae > Glaucomys > Glaucomys volans. Next base: position 27,708 of record JAJEJO010002140.1, read on the forward strand.
TAAGATGCATTCCTCAATAATGTTTAGTGGTCTATTTATACGCTACTGAGTACTTGACAGAGATGTGAAGGAAAATTAGGGAAGGAGAATGTCACGTTTTCTGAGTCACCACCAAATAAACATAGAAGTAAAGTCAAACATCCCTGAAAGCATACCAAGGAATAAAGAAGTATTATCTCAAGCAACTTACTAGGAATATATGTATTGTGTAATGAGACAAGTGTGTATTAGTTTCCTAAGAGTGCTGTAACAAACTACCACACACTGGGTTGCTTAAAACTGCAAAAATGTATTCTTTCATAGCTCTGGAGGCAGAAGTCTGAAATCAAGGTGTCAGCAGGGCCATGCTTCCCACAGAGGCTGGAGAGAGGTATACCTCCTGGCCTCTCCCTGGTTTGCCGGTACATCTCTCCAGTTTCTGCTTCCACCTTTCCAGGGCTATCCTCTCTGTGTATGTCTGTCCAAATCCCCTTCTTCTTTCTCTTACAAAGACACAAATCGTTGGATTTAGGGTCAACCCTGCTAGAATACGACCTCATTTTAACTTGCTTACTTCTGTACAGATCCTATTTCCAAAGGAGGTCCTTTTCACAGGTACGAGGTTAGGACTCAGAGAGTATCTTTTAGAAGGACAAAATTCAGTCTGATGAAATGCATAAAACAGAAAGTATGATTTTCTGTGTAGCAAGGTCAATTTCAATGTAGGGCTAGTAGCATCAGTTTTGATGCCTTGTTTTGATTAATTTTAATAATAAGATATATTCAAGGTGTAATAAATTAAAACTGTTTTTAAAAACATTCATTTTATAAAAAAAAAATGTTGGCCCTCAAAACATTTATTGGTCTATTGGTCTATTTCATCTCCATCACCCAGGGAGATATCTCAAAAACTATGACTAGGTGGGGTTCGTGTTCTGGTCTACTACCTACTGTATAATCTTGTTAATCAAGTCGACCATTTCTTGGGCTCTTGGGCTGTCTTTTCAGACATGATTTTAATTTCTCAATATAACTCTGGGAGACCTACAGTATTCTTCTCACTTTGTAGACCAGAGCTGGAGGCTTTTAGAGAAGTTAACTGCTTTGTCTAAGACCAAACAATTGGTCAGTTCTTGAACCCTCATGCACCTGATTCCATTGCCCCTGCAGGTCACCAAAGTGCTCTTTTTACTTTGAGCAAAAAGTTTACTTGTAGGAGCCTCTTGAGCTTTAATTTCCTCCCAGCCTTCTGATGGTCTGCTTCCAGCAACGACTCTAGAGTCCTGCCGCAGCTCCCAGTGATGCAGAAACTCACTCTGAGATGCTCCTCCAGGAGGGCTGGGATGCCAGGCTCCATCCCTGAGGCCTCCTCCTATGGATGGAGCAGGCCAGAGGGAGGCAGAGGCTGCTGCCTGGCCGCTCTGGCCGAGTTCTCTCAGCTAGCATGGCGGTAGAAGCAGGGTCTGGGGCAGTGGCTTATGGGGGTGCTTCTCAGGTCCCTGGGTGCTAGGAAGATGCACTGCTGAAGGCAGTGGCTGCACTCCTCTCTCCAGGGGCTCAGGGCCAGGCCTGTGGGCCTAGAGAGTCCAGGCAGAAGGCGCTTCCTGCTCCTGGGATTGCAAAGATAGGGGTGCCCCTGAACTCAGAAGTCCCAGATGCAGCCCCAGATCATGGCTTCCTTGTCATACGGTTCTGAAATATTTGAGGAGTAGTTCTTGCAGAATGAGCCTAGAACCTATTCCTCTAGCCCTTCCAGAAGTTCTGTGAGGATCTAATGACCTAAGATAATCTGGTAACCTTGAATGGCTCCCTGGTCTGGGTTCAGTGTTATGCGTGGAACCCTCCTTGATTAATACATAAATCAATAGGACTGGGTTTTTTTTTCTTTCTTTCTTTTTTAAAATTTATTTATTTATTTAATTTTGATCCATTGAACACAAATGGAGTACAGCTATTGTTTCTCTGGTTGTACACAAAGTAGAGTCACACCATCTGTGCATTCATACGTGTACACAGGGCAATGATGTCTGTCTCATTCTGTTATTATTCTTACCCCCCACCCCTCCCTTCCCTCTATGCTATCTATCCTACCTCCATTCTTGCCTCCCTTCCACCCCGCATTATGCATTATCATTCGCTTATCAGAGAAATCATTCGGCCTTTGGATTTTGGGGATTGGCTAATCTCACTTAGCATAACAGTCTCCAACATCATCCATTTACCTGCAAATGCCATAATTTTATTCTTCTTTATGGCTGAGTAATAATCCATTGTGTATATATACCACAGTTTCTTTATCCATTCATCTATGGTTTTTTATTTTTAGGAAACTGAATAGAAACTTAAAATTAAAACACTTCACAATGTCTATGAGTCTTCTTGTGTACCTCCTGCATCTCCTCTCTTTACTATAATGATCTTATCTGCTTATATTAAATGTACTGAACATTTTCCCACAAACATCACCATAAAAGTCATCCCAAAAGGTATGACCTTGAGAGACAGAAAATAGAATGTTTATGTCAAATTTCTTTCCATTTTACTGACTGGCTTTCTTTTGGATGACATCCTTCATTTATCAATTATTTGTGTAGAGCTTCCTACATGACAAACATGGTGTTATACTCTTTACATAGTTAGGTAGTTTTCCTGCAAAATAAAAACCTTCTTCTTTAACAGACTGAATTCCCACAAGATGTAAACTTTGGGTTCATGAATGAGATATTGACAACCCAGAAACCCTTTGGGACCATTGAGCTGATCCTTTCTGTGAATCTGAATCTGCTAGGAAATATTACTTTCTCAAGCAACTCACTCACTCTGATGAGAAAAAATATGACCAAGGGTCTAAGTTCATGCCTTCAGGAAGGGCTATCTCCTGTTCATTTTGAAAATGGATTTTTTCTGGATGCTCAGCCCACTGACCCACTCAGTAGGCTTTGTTCCAATCCCAATCCCCATCTGTTCTGAGAGGTCAGCTATCTAATTGAGGGAGGCAAAGACCAAACACAAAAGGGGAAAAAACATTTTTGCAAATTGAAAACCATCTAAAACATTAAGCATAGGTGGTGGTCCCCAGGTCCTTCAGGGACCCAGGCATTTATTTGATAATTCCCTTAGAGAAAGTTGCTCACCTCTCTCCTCTGTGAGAAATATGCTTGAATCAAGAAGTTACTGGATTCCACAGCTCAGCTATTGTGAGTTGAGCTGCTGTAAACACTGATGTGGCTGCGTCACTGTAGTGTGCCGATATTAAATCCTTGGTATATATACAGAAGAGTGGAATAACTGAGTCAAATGGTGGTTACATTCCTGGTTTTTTGAGGAATCTCCATGCTGCTTTCCAGATAAATAAATAATGTAAGTAAACTAAATTTTAAGAAAAGAAGGTACCAGAGCATCCTTCTTGGATTGGGACCAGGTAGGCCTGGAGGTCCAAGCAAAGTCTAAGAAAGCTGCCCCCACCTTTGCCTAGTGTGCTCCAGGACATGCAGGGAATGTAACAGATTGGCTTTCTCTTTTCTAAGAACCCTCTGTACACATCCTTAACCACATCTGTGGGCTCACTCTTCTGAAACGACACAGAGTTGTTTTGGAAATAAAGGGTCTGATGGCCTATTTCCAGTGACTAAGAAAAACATAAAAGCCTCAAATCCCTCAAACACAACACCCGCCCCCAGCCCCTTGTACACACACATGCTGCAATTTTGCAAAACTGTGATTCATTTGATGTTGGATTCTGTTGATTTGCTGAACAAAGGCTGTTCCCTGCTTCCTCGTGTGATGGGTGTAATTACCAACATTATCCAAGTCTGCACATGCATTTCCTTCCACTCCCTGCAAGACTGGAAGTGACAGGCCCAGAGCTGGAATTAACACACTCCCCAGAAGCTGCTCTCCTGTGTTCTCTGGCTGCCACCTAAAACACGTTGCAGCTCCTCACCTTCCCTGATCGCATTTATCAGCATCACGGCAGGGACCAGCCGGGAGGGAGACTGAGACAGACGGAAGCTTTTAAAGAAAGGCTGGTGTTCTTACCTGGATTAAGATGGAGACCAGGCCATATGCTAACGGGGTGTGATCCATGACCCTCCGTCCAATCTGGAGCCTCTTCTCTGCTATTAATGAATATTCGTCAGTCTCTGGTCACTGAGGACTCACAGGGAAAAGAAAGGGACACTGCTTCCTCCATATTTTCACTGGCCCATCTCTGCCTCTCAGTTAAAGTCCTCGTTTGTTCACAGATAATGTCACACTTCCCTGAGGTCCATCCTTACCCAGGCCTCATGATGGACTAAAAAGACCATCGGGCTCTGCAGACTGTGATGGGCTTAATGACCACTGGTGCCTGGAAGCAGGCTGAAGGCAGGACTGGAGGCAGCTCCAACAGCTCCCCGTGAAGGACTGCACTGGGAGAAATGGCATGACCTCCTGCTTAAAGCTTTGCTTTGCAAGAAGTAAGGCTCCTGGTGGGAAGAGGCATCTGCAGTAACAGCGGAGACTCCTGCTTCCAGGCTGTGACGCCTCAACCGCAGCCATCAGGGCGGGTGTCCTGAACACCCAGGGGCAGTAGCAGCTTCTTCACGCCCCCCACCCCACTTCCTGGGTGGAACAGAGGTGGCAGCTTCCCTGGCAGCCTGGTCTGGGAGCCCAGCCTGGGAGCACAGCCGGGCACATCCCATGAGTCTCTCTGATCCTTGCCCTGAACTCCCACGGTTCCGCACACCATGGAGCGCGGCTTAACTTCCCATAACACTTAGCTAGGTCTGAGCTCTGACTAAAGACTGTGTGCCGAGTCCTATTGTTCAAGTTGTTCTAACTTAAAACCATTCTGACAGGTGGGAACTATTATCATTGTATTTGTACATAAAAAGGTCTAGTGACTTGCTTAAGATCACTCAATAAGTACATGACAGAGGAGTCTGACCACAAAGCTCCCTAGAGCATGAGTCTTAGATTTGATAGAAGTATCAGATCATTCTTTATGACGGAGGGAAGCTACAGGTGTAGATATACCACATTTACTTGATGCATTCACCCACTGACAGGCGTCTGGGCTGGTTCCACAGCCTGGCTATTGTGAACTGTGCTTCTGGAAACATGGATGTGACTGCATTGCCACAGTATGCTGATTTTTGTTCTTCAGGATGAATACTGAGGGCTGCGATAGCTGGGTCATTCGTGGTTCCACTCCTCGTCCTTTGAGGAACCGCCATACCACATTCCAAAGTGGCAGTCCTAACTTGCAGTCCCACCGACAATGCATGAGTGTGTCTTTACCAGCCCTCAATGACCGCTGCATCAACTAGCTGCTTTCAGGGAGCTTTCAACCTGAGTCAAGAGGAAATGCAGGGGCTGGGGATGTAGTCAGATGGTAGAGTGCCTGCCTTGCAAGCACAAGGCCCTGGGTTCAATCCCCAGCACCGCCAAAAAAAAAAAAAGAGGAAATGCAGTGGAGACTTTCTTCAAACAAGACGAGCACCCATCATGAATGGTGTTGGAACCAGTCGACAGTGCTCTCCAAGTCTCGAACCCACAGATGCAGACTGTGAGGGCTCTAGCGATGACTCTCAGACCCCCTGTGACTGGAGTGAGATGAACCAGGGTGGAGTCCCACCTCCCACGGCAGCTCCAGCCAGTGAGTGAGCCGTCAGGAGTGCTACGGCAGTTAGGTTGTGGGTCCCTGGGGACACAGGACTCCTCTGACCACTGGCTTTGACCCAAGACTCTCCAGTGGCCTTGACAAACCTTCCTTAAACTGCACGGCGGTCCTCCACGTGTCTCTTCCACCTTCTAAGTCTCTTCTCTTCCCTGGGGTCAGACCTGCACAGTGCGTTTTCTCTGGTACTGCTTGCACCTTCTCTCACCCAGGAATGTCCCCTAATGGAATCTTGGCATGTTTAATCCTGTTTGGTCATCTGCCCTCCCCCCGGACCAGGACTAATGCACGGAATTCAATATTAGAGTTCATACCCCACAAAACTATCTTCTCCTCGATTGACAGATCAAGAATTGCTATATTTAACAATCTAAGATGCACCAGCACATTTAATGTACCAGATAGACCCAAGTCCTAAACTTGAGAGACGATGTTTCTTTCAGTTAAAACTGTTGACACCACCTTAAGAGCAAAGGAGTTCAAGTGATCTTACCAAAAAGGGGCAGGGGGCATTTTAAAGAACATCTGAGAGAAGACTATTTAATTCCTAAAGCAATTTATGTTCCACTGAAATAACCAACAGGAATCAGAAATGCTCAAACCTGGAGATTTAGCACCTATTTCCTTCTCCTGCTCAGAGAAGGAAAACATATAAAATTTGCTTTTGCTCCAGAGATTTTATTTCAATACAGTGGATAATAGGAAAGCTGGGTCCATTATGGCTTCCAAGTCCCAAGAGAGCCGAGCACCAAAGATTTCCACCTATGTCTATCTGACTCCCCGCTGGCCGTCTTGAGGCCATTCTGCCTCATAGAACGCACGCTAATGGCTTAAATGACAGCGTTATGTTTACAAACGTCCCCATTCCTCAGGAACCCCAGGAGCGGGGGAGCCATAACAGGCTATTGGGCGAAGATGAAATGCACACAGGGACAAAGCCGGTCCCACCTGCCCGCCCTGTGACCCAGGTGAGGGTCAAATCTGCACATCTGTCTACTCAGAAGCAAAGCGCGGGGGACGGAGCCTAAGGGGTGCGTGAGAGAATGGAGCAGACCCCCCAGGGAAGGATGAGGGCGTCCGGTGTCCCACCGGTACCACGGAGAGCGATCCCACGGTCTCCACTGCTTATTCTGACCTGGAGACTCACGGGCGGTGACACGTGGCCTTACTCTCTGCGGGATCCGATGATGCCTGTCATTCTTGGACTGGAGCAGTAGCTGGGCTCGGGAGCCTCTCTACTGCTTTTAGTGACAAAAAGAGCAAACAGCAAGCAAGGTGTGTGCTGCGGAGGGTGCTTCAGTCAGCAGGGCGCACACGATGTCAGCGGTCACGCACGATGACGTCATCACGGCCGTCTTATTCGCAGAAGTGCTCTCTATCAGGGTCTCACACGTGCATTTCTGGTACATATGATAAAGCATCTATACATTAATATTTATTATATGTCACATATAATATGTATTTATATAGATACACATATATATATTTAAATTATATAATTCCCCCTCAAGTACCCCATACTTAAGTGACTCATGACTGTATTGCCTAAAACTCACAAAAGAAGGGCTCCTTTCTGTAAGAATTTACAGGTTTAAAATAAACTACATACTAGTCCTAAATTATCAAATGCCATGATCTTAGCTGATTCACCTTGATCTTCTATGAGCCCGAGGAAGAATTTCCTGCAAGAAAGCCACAAGGAATTTGGGGAGATAATGGGCTGAGAGGTAGGGTAAAGTTAAGGCATATGTTTTTCTTTGTTACTTTTACAAATCATTCAAATGACCCATCTGGCCTTGGGTTGCAACCACATCCCCATTCAAGAACCTCCAGGCAGTGACAATGTCCTTTAACACTGGTGGTTTTCAGCATCCTGATATGACACAGGCAGCATCATGAATGAATGGGTGCATGGCTGTAGGTTCTGTAAGGGTTAAAACCCTGGATCCCTTTATTTGATGCCTGACTAGGCTTTTTACATATATGTATTTTTAAAACTCCTTAATGGACATAAAATGAAATATTATTCAGCCTTAAAAAGGAAAGACATTCTGATGCAAGCATCAATGTGGATGAACCTTGAAGATGCCAGGCAAAGTGAAATAAGCTAGTCACAAAAACAGAGATAGGTGATTATGTCCCTTATATGCAGGGTCCAGAGTAGGCAAATAGGCTGGCTATTTAATGGATATGGAATTTCAGTTTTGCCCAATGAAAGAGTTCTGGAGACTGGTCATGCAATGATTTGAGTATACTTAATGCTTCCAAACTCTACACTTAAAATGGTTGAAACAGTAAATTTTATGTTACATATATTTTACCACGATTTTTTGAGGGAAAAATAAAACTCTTAATGGGTTAAAGAGTTACTGGACAACTGCATCTTTCTTCAGAGTCTCTTAGCAAGGTCACAAACAGAATTGAACCACAACTGAAATTCACACAGTCCAGGAATCTTATTTGCTCATATTCAGTGGGAGAAGAATCTTAGCAAGAACCCAACTTGACCTGGGAAGTGCTGCTACTCATCTTCCATTCTGAGTAAGGCAAAGGATTTCTGAGAGAGAAAAAATCAGAAATATGCTAGCCATCATGCTCCAAAGCAGTTCTTACTGGGAATTTCTGATTTCTTTTCCAGCTAGCCACCCACCATGCACAAGAGCCTCTACCTCACAATCTTGAGAAACAAAAGGATTTCTTCCTCTTGTCTCTTAACTGAACATTCTACTGGACTGAGAGTGTCCATATTTGCAACACATGATACATGTTTCCTGCTAAAAAGGATTAGTAACTCTGACATCATGAATAAAGGACTACCTTAGGGATTTATCTGGAATTTGGCAAATCTGTACATGAAGGGAATAACATTAATTCCAGGGCTTATTCCAGGTTTAATGTCCAAAACCATGAAGCTCTTAATTAGAGGAAATGGGATGCTTTCACACATATAACACAACATGGTGATACTGTTATCATCTGGCATAAATGTGATCTACACATAATTTACACCACCCTGATACAGATTGTGAATCTGTATCTCTGGGGACTTCTCTCTTAAACTACCAAGATCAGTAAATTTGGTCGTGGTAAATATCAGAATTGCAAAGAAAATCATGGATTCAGTGGGAGAAATTAATAAAATGATATCAAATATATTTTTCAGAGAAGAGGAAAGTATGAGAAAATAGTGAGCTCTTATTTTTCACTTATTTTAATGAATTATGTACATAAGCATGCATGCTTCTAACAGGTCAAGACAAATGGAGCTGGGTAAAGACAGTTAATCGTCTTCCTCTCCATACTAATCCCATCAACCTGACATAACCAATATATTTTTTTAATTTATTGGTTCTTTTCAATTATATATGACAGTGGAACCCATTTTGATATAATTATACAGCAGGAAATTTATCTTTTTTTCACAATGTAGATTCACACAATTCATATAATCTTACTTATACACAGGGTAATACTGTCTGTCTCAGTCTACTATCTTTCTTTCCCCCACCCCCTCCCATCCTATTTTCCTCTACACCATCCCTAGTTCCTCCATAACCAATATTAACAGCTTTTTTAAAAAAATGTTTTAGTTGTTTGTTGCTGAACCTTTATTTATATGCAGTGCTGAGAATTGAACCCAGTGCCTCACACATGCTAGGCTAGTGCTCTAACACTGAGTCACAACCCCAACCCCTATTAACAGCTTTTTAATTATCCTCCTACAACCTCCCTGACGCTTATGGATATGTGTAAGTAAATACAGTCAAAGACCTATATGATATATAGAATAAAGGTATATGGGATTTAGGGTTTTTGCTTTAGCAAAACTATTATAACCACTACCTAGCAGCTTTACTTCATTTTATGAAAATCTTATGGATTTCCCTCCACTTTGGTACCTGTGGACATAATGCATTTTTAAATTGTTTTCCTTTTTAGAATTTTATTTATTTATTTTATTGGTGCATTATAATTATACAAAATGGTGGGATTCATTGTGATATATTTGTGTATGCACATAACATAATAGCTGCATAGTGGTCAATAGTAAGAAAGAACCATAGTTCATTCAACCACTTAGATTGTTTTACCAGATAATCTTTTTTCCATCACAAACAGCACTGGAATAACATCTTGTATGTGTTCTTGCTCATCGGTAGTGGGGTTTCTATAAACTATATTTCCCCAAAGTGGAATTGCTGGGTAAAAGGTATGTATATATTAAATTTTAATAGACACCACTAGATAACTTTCCCAGAGGACTGTAGCCATTTAAATCTCTCTCAGCACAGAATGGCATGTCCATTTCCCACCACCCTTGCTGGTACTGGATGCTATAAATCTAAACGTTTGTCAATCTGAAGGGCAGAAATTGGAATCTCCATCACTGGATTGCCATTTACCTGATTCCTGGGGAGGTGAGTATCTTTTGATATTTTATTGACCGTTTATATTTTCTTTTCTGTGAACTGCCTGTCTATGCTTTAGCTAACCTTCTATTAGACTATTTGTCTTCTCCACATCAATGCATAGGCACTCAGTTTATTAGAGGTATAACTGTTTGTCTATCTGACATGTGACAAATAGCTTTCCCTAAACGATAGTCTTTAAAAAAAAAAAAAACTCTGTATATAATTTTGGGCGGCCACACAGAAATCTTTATTTTTATGTAGACTAACCTGTAATTTTTTATGGCTTCCAGATTTCTCTTTCAAAGGATCCTTAGAAATACTTTTAAAAATCTTCTTTTAAAAAAAATCCTTTTGAGATCCTAATTAGGATAACATCAAACCTAATTAGATCAAAGGGAAATGACCCTTTCATAGCAATGAGCACCTCTACCCCTCAAGTGGTATGATTCTAACTACTTAGGTTTTCTTTTATGTCCTTCAGTTATGTCTAGAACTTTCCTTCACTTGGGATTTAGGCATATTTCATTTGATTTATTCCTGGACCTTTGTGATCTGTCTTGCAATTGTAAATACATCATTTCCTCTCCAGTTTCTGGTACAGGAGGCAGTGTTTGGAGTCAGTACAGCCCATTGGCAAAGGTCGGGGACTCTGGACTCAGATTCCTTGGTCTCAAATGCCGCATTCACAGGCAATGGCTCTGCGGGCTTAGGTAAGCACACCTCCTCACCTGTGGAGTGCGGACAGAGGACAAGAGTGTCTGGTGTAAGTTTGGTGAGAGGCTTGCATAAGCCCACAGCATGACATCTTCAGCACAGACTCTAGCTCTGTTATTAAGTGACAATCAAGACAATGGCCATGGCAAAGAGGGAAAGGAAACCTCTTTTACAGACACCTTAATTCTTTTGTTGTTTCTCTTGGCTCTTTTTTTCAGTTGAAAGTATACACTCCTCAAATAGTGATGATTCACATTTTTCTTTCCAATGTCCACATATTTACTCCTGTTGTGTGATTACACTAGCCAAGACTTCCATTGTACGGTGAATTGAAGAGGTGCTATGGTTTGGAAAAGTGTCCCCCAAAGGGCACATGAAAAGGCTTTGTCCCCAGGGAGATGGTAGGAAAGATTAAGGGACCCAGGCAAGGTGGGCCTGGTGGGAAATCCCTAGGTGGTTGGAGACTTGCCCTTGAAAGATGCAGTGAGTCTCCCTCTGTCCTCGCTCTCTGTGTCCTGGCTCAAAGTGTGACTGCCTGCCTGCTCTGACACTCTCTCCTGCCAGGATGCGCCGCCTACACCAAAGGTCAAACCAAGGCGACCACACAATTTTGCATTTGAACCTTCAAAACTATGATCTAAGTAAACCTTTTCTCTTTAAAGGTGAGTTAGGTATTTTGTTGTAGTAACACAAAGCTGACTAATACAGGAGCTGAGAGTCAGACCCATGGTTCGGTCCTGACGCTAAAGCACATGTGTATGTTTCTGCTTGAAAGTCATAATAACTTATTGGCATCAGGTTATTTATAATGTTCTCTTAGTATTTTTATTTCTGTTCCATCCATAGCTATATCTCCTTTTTCATTTATAAAATGAATCTGTCCTCATTGGCAAAGGCTTTTATATTCTATTAGTCTCTTTGACTTTGGTAACTTTTTTTATACATTTGCTTTCTGCTCTTACATTTATTATTTTCTTCTTTCTACTTTGTTTGGGTTTGTTCTTTTCTAACTCTTCTATTGGATCCTTAGTACACTAATTTTTTATATTATCTTTTGTATCAATCGTATTATCTGTCCCATTATTACTCCTCTGTTAATTGATAACCATGCCTGGGTACTTAAAATTGTAGATACTAATACTTATAATTATTTCTACCTTCTTCATCCTTCTATTTTTAAATTTTAATTTTTAGTTTTCAGTTTCAGTTTCTTAGTAAGGAGATTGAATTATCCATTTATTTGCCAATTTCCTTGATCACTATTCATTCTTTAGTTTCTTTTTATTGAGATGCAACGCACAAGTATGCCACATAATGCTTTATGTATACAAGTCAGTGGTTCATGGTGGATCCATTGGATTGTGCAGCCATTACTATAACCAATTTTAGAACATTTCATCATCCCTATACCATTAGCAGTCACTCTCCTGTTTTCCCCAAACCTCTCAGCCCTAAGCGACCACTGATCGACTTTCTGTGTCTAGGTTCTGCCTGTTCTATATATTGAACATACATGGAATCACATAACATGGGCTTTTGTAGCTAACTTCCTTTGCTTCAAATAATGTTTTCAAGGTTCATTAATGTTGCGGAATACATTACTGCTTCATTTCTTTTTACTCTCAAATAATTTTTCATCTTATGGATATATCACATTTTATGCATCCATTCATCAGTCGATGGGCATCTGGATTGTTTCCATGTTTGGAGTGATACATACAATGTGCCTATAAATACTTATGTACAAGTTTTTGTGTGGACGTTTTTTTCCATTTTCTTGGGTGTAGACCTGGGAGTAGAGAGCTGGGTCATATAGTCATTCTGCTTTCTTTTGGAAAACTGTGAGTCTGTTTTCCAATATGTCTGCACCAATTTCATCCCTACCAACAGTCTATGAGGAGCCCAGCTTCTCTGCATCCTCACTGATACTATCATTATCTGTCATCCTAGTGGGTCTGAAATGTTAGCTCATTTCCCTATGTGTTGTTGCTCCACAGATCTTCCAGACATATGAACATTAAAACCCATGTTAATAGTGAACTCTTCCCATTTTTGATGGTCTATAAGGTCTTTATTTGCCGTGGTTCATATTAGAGCTTAGCTGGATGCTTCTTAGCTGGAAGATCTGCCTTGATGTATTCCATTATCTTTCTGGCTTCCATTATTGCTGTTGAGAAGTCTGCTGTGTGTTGTTCCTTTGAAGATACCCTGTCTCCGCCATGATTCATTTTCAGGTTTCTTTTCCTTTAGTTTCTACAGTGCATCTAAATTCCTGAGTATTGCTTTACTTTCACTATTGTACTTAGTAGGATTTGTGCTGTCTGTATTTGAGAAATCATCTTTCACCAACTCTCGAAAATTGTCAGCCGCATGCCTCTTAATCCTCTCCTGCATCCTCTCTGTTCTTTTCTCCATAATTACTGCTAGACATGCATTGACTTCACTCATTCTTAACCTCTCACTTAAATCCTTACTTTTTTAGATTTATGATGCATTCTGTTTAATTTCCTCATCTTTTTCCCCTCAATTTACCAATTCACTTGTGTTTAATATGTGTTTAACTTATTGAAGTTTCGTATCAATGAAATATTTTTTTCTAAGAGTTCTATTTGATTCTTTTTGAAATATGCTTGGAGTCTTTCTCTTTTGTGTCTTACTCTCTTTTTAATGGTTTTATTTACTTGTTTTTTTAGAGATGGGAGTCTCACCATGTTGCCTAGGTTGACCTTGAACTCAGGATCCTCTTGCCTCAGGCTCCATAGTAGCTGGGACTGTAGGCATGCCCCACCACATCTGTCAGTTTTATTTATCTTAAACATACACAGCTCAGAGTGTTTTTCTGCTAATTCTATGATCCATATTCCTTGGGGGGCTAGTTCTGCATGGTTTGATTGTTAGAGTAATCACCCATTCTTTTCCCCTCCAAATTATACTGAATAAAGAGTTCTCAAATCACCAAAAACAATAACAAAACAAACCCCTCAAAATGTGCTTATGGTCAGATAATGCCTCTAAGGTTCCTGGAAATATAAATACTAGGGAGAACACTGTAGACTGGGGTTGCCATGAATTTCCACAGATAAAGCACCACACTCTTGACTCTTTACCTCCTGCACACAGCCTTTCCCAAGTCCCAAGGCACACTACAACCAGTGCCTTATCTGTCTCCCTGCTTTCCCTCTGACCCTTCTCCAAACCATTCTGTGTCTCACAATCAGAGGGTCATTTAAAATTCTGCATCACATCATGTGACTCTCTTGACTAAGAATTTCAGCTTCCCAATGACCTGAATACAAAATTCAAACTCTTTGCCAGGTGAACAGGCTACGTGTGTTCTCCCTCCTCCTGTCTCTGACCTGCTTCTTCTCTTGCATGTCCCTGAATCAATCACAAAGCTCCATCCATGATGGCCTCCTTTATCTTCCATGATGCCATTAAACAGGAAGGGGACCCTCTTAGGGGGAAGCAACAGAGAGATGAGAGAGGACTGTTGACCTGTTGCTGACATCCCAGAGACACTGGATCAAGTCTTGCCTGAAGTCTGCTTTCTTTCTGGGCTTTGAAATCATTGGTTTTTGTTCTTTTTCCCTGTTCCTTCCTTCCTTTCCAGCAACCACCCTCACACCTAGACATTTTTTTCGTTAGTGGAGACTCTGATCTATAATGAACTGTATGATAAAGTCACCATGTTATTTATTGACATCTCCCAGAGAATTCCAGAGAAATATCACAGTCAAAAGCTGAGTTAAGCTGACTTTACAGAGACCTAGATTCTACTTCAGGGTCCAGGAAAAGTGAGAAAGAAAAAATATTATTAACATAAAACTGGGGAATTCAGATTTCCCAATATTTACGGGGTAATCAAATATAAAATTTCTGTAATTTGCTATGGTAATGGTTCTCTGCATACATTTACTGCAGCTTCTGATAAGAGGATGCACACATTTCTCTATATATCATCACACCTGGATATTAACTTTTTATAAACTAATGCCATGTAACAAACATCAATCACACACCCTTCAGACTTCTATTCAACGTTAGTTCCTATAACTACTCCATTGGCCAAAACCATTGGAAAAACATTTTTTTCATGACCTACCAAACATTCCAGAAAACTCAAACTACTCATCCTAGACTCTTAATTCCAATCATAACCAAAGAGGGTCTGGAGTAGTTCAGGTAAGGTGTGGGTTCCATCCCCAGACTCCCCCACAAAAGCCAAATAAATCATAGGAAAGATTGAAGTTTGTCTTATTCAATAATGAAAACCAGTAGTTGGAAGGTACCTTTCAGTTTTCCAGAGTGTTGAAACATCTTATTGTGGTTAATCCCAATGACTCTGCTGCAGTCCTGCAACCTGGTCATCGTGAATACCATCCTGGTTTATTAGCTGACGGAATGAAAGTGAGGAGAAAGGAAATGGAGAGGCCTATGAAACAGTCACTCAGTGCCATCCTTCATCACATAAGAGCCTTATTATGTCAACTTCTTTGATTTTCTTAAAAAGTTGAGCATCTCCACTAAATCACAGACTTTGCGTCCAGAGGCAGGACACAAACCTGCTGCAGGTGCTCCATCCCCTTCATCAAGCTTCCTCAACTCAACATCATGATGGCCTCTTCTCCACAGAAGGCTTCAGGCTGAAAATATTTACTCTTCAGGAGGATCTCATTACTGCTTTCTTTTTAATATATATTTCTCTGCCACAGACTCTGTAACTGGTATCTTTCACTTAATGTTATTGGTCCTGATTTGACACTTCATTATTTTCAAGTGACATAGCAATGAGCTCCCAAGACAGTGTGGTTTGGAGAGAGTAGGCAGTTCTTAAGATTAAATTACATATTAATAACAGAACTTCCTATTAGTGCTCTTTAATATTGTAGCCTTGGGCCAAGATTCTATTTTAGTTACATCAGACATGTAAGACAGACGTTTTTCTGGTGATACTAAATCCTGTACATGTGAAACCAAAGCATCTCCTGAGAGATACAGATCCGCAAGCCTGATCTAAGAGCCTTAGGACAGAGTTTACCATCCAAAGTGAGATTTATTCACTAAAAGGGAAAGAAATCACATACTGCCTACTGGCTCCGGCCACCCTTAAAATAGCAACTGTGTCCTGTTGTCCCCATCTTCTTACCTTTTCTATGTTTCCCCACAATAGTTATCTGATATGCTCTATGTTTTATTTTTTTCTCTCTCCCTCTCTCTGTCAGCTCCTTGAGGCCAGGTAAGTTGTCTCTTTTATTTACTGTTCAATCCCCAGCACCTAGAATGGCATCTAGCCCGTGGTATAAGTGGGGTCCTGAAGCATATCATACTGGGGAAAGCAGGAGCTCTTCAGAAAAGGCTACCTACAAATATAAAAATTATATATGAACCATAGTTTTGCGCTATGCTACTGTTGGGGAAAATGGGATCTAAAGTACGCAGAATCATAACTGTGTCCAACTCTACAATTATTTCAAATACAAAGTTTAATTCGAATAGATATATAAAAGTTAAATGTGCAAGAGAATATTTATTTAGAATAAGAAAAGACACCATGACAAATTAAATAATAAAAAACCTGGCAAATGCCAAGAAATCACAACATCCAGAAAAATGTTTCTATTAATGAATTCTCTAGCTAGAGTCTTTAGCTTTTTTCCTACATTTTTATCTGTGTACACTTTGAATGCTTTCTCTTGTGCATGACTTTGCAATATTAACTAAAGAGAGATGAGAGAAGTATCAATCCTTTCTCTAGCACTATTGATTAAATTTAGTTTAGGAAAGATTCTTTCAACTTAATACCTCAATATTGATCGTGTCATGTAAATGTTTAGGGCTGTTGTAAAATTTGTTAAAATATCTATTTCTTGCATGCACACTGTAAGAAGGCAGGCATTACAATAACCAATCTTATATACGCTTTGAATTAAACACCCTCAGTAACCAGTCTGTCATTGATATCTTCATTAGAGTGACTTACGATGGGTTTTATGTTGTATTTGACCTTTGTCGATATTTTATGTCAAATGAGCAAGAAATGAGTAGCACCACATGTGGACAGGCTTCAGCGAGTCCATTTCAGGCTGAGGTCTGAGCCTGGGCTTGCTCCCGGGCTCCATGGTGTTTGACAAGGATGGCCTCGGACCACAAGCAGAGAGAAGCAGGCTGGGCTAGAAGGAGCCGTGGGATTCGGCTCAAGTGCTGGCAGGTATCCAGTGGTGCCTAAAGATGTCTCTAAAGAATCCAAGGCTCCTTGATGGGCCACTAAGCCAGTCACAGGTGGAACACATCAACCTCAAGGTTGGCCGCTCGACACGTCGTGAATCTCAGAGATAATTTAGCTGCACATGGAAACACACCTGGCTCAGCTCACACACACTCAATCCCCCATTAACTCACCCCATGGCCGGGTCTCAGAATTCCCTGCCTCTCTTCCAACCTCACCCCACAGGACAGGAGGTGGTGTGATAGACAGGGAGTCAGAAAGAAAAGCAGAAGACACGAGCCCTGCCACAGAAGTCACCTGCGTCAGGGCAGAGTGGTTTGCCGGCCATTCCTTTCTGCTCCCAGGCAGATGCAGAGAAGCACCGTTGTAAGCCAAATCTGATAGTGCCTTTGGGACAGGACCTTCAGACGCCACTGAATAGGATAGGGGAAGGGCAGGCGGCACGATCTACTCGGAAACATCAGTTCCATTGCTGCCTCTTTCATTTAGCATTCAATCTGCATTTATCATATGTGGAATACAAGAGGCTTAATTAATTTACCTTATTAATTTCCAAAGGCATTTTGGAGCGCCCTGTTCTGATTCTGGAGAAACTGAAGTTCCCTTACCTGGTAGGTAGCTCCTTAGACTTCAGCCAGAGGGGTCAGACTCGTACTTTAATATTACACAACAGAAGGTTTTATTTTTTCCCCAGTTTTCTGATACTAACATCCCATTTCTTTTTTGGCTTGTTTTAAAAAAAAATTATTGGTGTAATTCAGAAGGACTCTTGGATGTGCTCATTTTTGATGCTAAGACTTTAAGTCCAAGCAGGCAAATATGCGTTCATTTATTTACTTGACAAATATTTATTAAGGCCCGACAAGGTGAGATTTACCAAAGCTACAGATTTAAGCCTCCAATTCCTTCCTTAATGTGTTTGCATGCTCAAATTATTCTGTAAAATTTTCAAAAGTAATACATTAGCCACTATTGGTTAAAACAACTGTTTTTTTCCTTTTTCATTTTTAATTGAATAGTTGTACATATTCATGGGGTACAAATGTGATCATTGTGGAATGATCCAATCAGAGTAATCAGCCTGTCCACCACCTCACTTATCATTTCTTTGTGGTGAGAACATTTAAAATTCTCTCTTTTAGCTCTTTGGAAATGTATAATAACCCAGAATATATTCCTCCTATCCAATTTTAATTTTGTACCTGTTAACCAGTATCTCCCCTTCCCCCAGCTGCCCCAGCCCCCAGCTTCTGCTAGCCACTTTGCCCTGAAGCAGGTTACTTCTGTGGCAGGGATCGTGTCTTCCTCGCCTTCATTCTGTCCCTTTCCATTTGGGGACAAAAGCAAGATTGGCAGGAAGAGCTCTGGAAGAGTCACAGACAATTAACACAAAACCTAAGAACTGAACCACATGTGGGAATCCACAAAAACCAACCAAAAGGGAAAAGCAGCGGCTACGAATTTGGAGTTTGCTATAGCACAACAGCTGGCCACCATGACTGTGCCCGCACTGAATCCAAGGTGGGCCTGAGAGTCAAGAGCTTTGCAGTGGAGAAAAGGGAGGGGAGTGGCTATGCCCTCATGAGAGGCTGTTGGCCTGGGGATGCAGAGGCAGCTAACTAGCAGGGGGCCACCCATGTGATTGATAAGGAGTATTTATTTGACTCTTTCTGGATGATTCTAAATTGGAAATAGGGACAAAAGTTTGGGAAACTGTCAGTTACTAATCTAGTCCTGGCCACTGGGGACAATCATTACAGAAGTTATTGTTGAGCTTCCTGGATTTGTCACTAGAGATAGCAGGTTGGCTTCCTGCAAGTCTCTCTGACAGCAGGCTGGCCTCCTGGGCTGTTTATGCTGGAAGAGGAGGTGCTTTCCCAGGCAGGTTGCTGCAGCAGGCTGGGACCAGAATTCTGCTTTTACATGTGGTCCAGCCATTGTCCATTTGTGTTCAGTCCCTCAGGCACCAATAGTGTCAAACCAAAAAGCTTTTGGATGGGTTTTATCCCCAGATGCAGGAAACTGCAAATGGGCGTGTACCTTCATATTGGTTGTTTTCTTGGAAAACAATTGTTAATAGCTCCATGATGGGAGAACTTGATAAAGGGAGAATGGAAGTGCAGGGTCCAAGTTGCTGGAGTCTCATCAGTGGTAATAGTAGGTAGGCAGAGACGTACCCACACATGGCTAGAAATTTCTCCCTGAATATTTTAAAAAAATAAAAAATCACAAAGATGTTTCAGTTCACATTGAACCTACTCAACCTCCCTGATCTCATACCCCCAAGAAAAAGTACCGGGTGTGTTCCTGTGCTAGGTCATTATTTTGAGGCGTCCCTCATCACAATAACCAGAGCCTCAGAATGACTCCAGATTATTGCTTACAGAGGAGAATTTGTTTTTTGTTTTCCATTTGAGTCAATTATTTAAGGCAAAACTGTCTTTCACATTAAAAACCCAGTGGGCAACTTGTAAGCATCAAATAAATTGCACTGGGAGTCCATTTTCAAGCTCTGTTATCTAAAACTGCCAAAATTATTTGCTTTGCTAGTTGTGGGGAAACAGAAAGTTTGCAGAACTCTACCTTTCACACACAAACAACTGAAGCTCAAAGGCATTTTTTAAAATGCAATTTTGCCTTTCCAATCTTTGCAGCTTCTGAGCTCTATGAAATGGAATGAGTGGGCTGGACACACTAAATGAGCCCCAGACACTAGCAGGTTGAATGGCTCCCAAACCAGGCAGGGCAAGGCAGCAGGAAGATCTCTTCCAGCAGTATGGACAGACCATTTCCTCTCCTTCCAGAAGAGGCTGATCGATTAACTCCTTGGCTCCCCTGAGAAGAGCAGCAAATTTGAGATTGAAGATTAAGCCTGAAGGAGACAGAGCCTCCCAGAGCTGCCCTGATTGCTAGGTCTGAAGCAAAGAAAAACCGCTCTCTGGATGCATTACCTCAGTCTCCCAAATTGCAGCAGCACACAGACCTTTGCTACATGATAAAGAAAAGCCCAGGCCCTTATGCTGAGTGGCTAGGACTCAAGTCCACCGTAAAGATGGCTAGGTCCTTGATTTTCCAATTTGTTTTCAAATAGCTGAGCCTCTGCCTCATACAGCCATTACTGGGCACATTCCCAGAGAGAAGGAAAATAACAACAGATTAACCAGAGCCAGGGGCGCCGTTGCTTTCAGCTTCAATTGCCTGCCCATATTGTGCTTTTCTATTAAGCCAGAGCCTAGGGAGCTGATTAGCCTGGTCCAGCTTCCAGAAGTTACCCCTGGAGAAGGCACATTGGGAGGCATGAATGTCCTGTTAAGTTTATTCATTTTACACGATGTCAGAGCTCAGAATCAAAGGCATTCCTGCTGTCGGGGTGGGAAAGTTAACAAATGAGCTCCATTTATGTAGTGCTGGACATTGTGTTTGTTGATTCTGCAAAGTACCAGAAAATTCAAAGGAGTTGCATGCGAAGCCAAGAGAAATTACATGTAAGTAAGGAGGAAAAAAAAAAAAACCTGTGCACTGTAAAGTAGAATCATTCATTCATTTTCCAAACAGTGTACAGCCACTGGGGTTTCAGAAATGTGAATGTCATTGCCCCCATCCTCAAAAAGCTAATGGTCTAGAAATTCAACAACTAATCCATGCCCATCCATCACCAAATCTTGTCATGCTTACCTTCTAACTATCTCTGAAAATCATCTAAATCTCTTTAACTCTGTGCCCACTAGGGTGGCCCAAACCCTCTCTATTCTCACCTGAACTTTTACAATCACCTTCTAAATGTCCTCTCCACATATTCTCCCTTATAACACATTCTCCAAAGCCAGAATGACCTACTCAAAGGTAAAGTACATTTTAAACTAACTGCCTAACTAACTAACTAAGTACATTTTTCACTAACTGCCAGTACTCACAGAATAAAAATAAAATGCCCTAAAATGTCTGTAATGCCCTGCCTGCTGTGGCCCCCAAGCTGCCTATAGCCAATTGCAAAACTGACCCTAGATCTGCACCTCTCCTGTATCCTTGACTTTGCAATGTGACTCAGTGGCTCAGTCCATTAAGAAGCAGAGTCTGGTTCTCCACCCTGGAAGGGCATGGTGACTTGTGTTGTCTGGTAGTACGGGATGGAAGGGACGGGTTCTGAAGCTATGCCGCAAGAGCTTCGTGCATTCCCATTCATTCATGGAATTCTGCCCCCACCACATGAGTAAGCCCAAGCTAGCCTGCTGGAGGGTGATGGACCAAAGATCAGAGCCAAAAGCAGGCAGGGTTCCAAGTTGAGGCCAAAGGCACACAGGAGAACCCAACCAAGATCACATAGCGAACCCATAGCTGACCCAGACCATGAGCGAGCTGCTAAGCCTATTGTCCCAGGATGATCACACTACTGACCTATCGACTTGGGAGCCATGATGATGGTTATTATTCCAAAGCAGTGCATTTTATTTAACTGTTTGTTGTGCAGCATAGTTAATACACACACTGCCCCTCCATCCCCATCTAGCCCCTCCGCCTCCACTGAAAACCCAAACACCATGCCTCTTTTCAGTCTCTAGTATTCGCTCCTGGGCTATGACCATGCTTGTGCGGGAATACACCCAACAGCCCACTTTGCCTAGTTAGCTTCTCTACCCCCTACTCAAACTAGCACCAACAGCACCTTCCTGAGGAAAGTAACTACTGATCTGAGGAGACCACTTTTACATATTTCCTGTGACTCAGGCATCATGTGACACATGACATATTTCCATAGCATAAAACCCAGAACACCATAATGGTGAGAGCCCAGACTCTGAGGTCCAACTATCTGGCTAGAGTCCTAACTACCGCACTTGCTTCTTGTGTGTCCATGGAAAGACACTTAACCTCCCTGTGCCTGACGTCCCTATTTATAAAAAGTCATCACGATGTTACTACCTCCTCTTATTGTTCTGAGAATTCAGTGGGTTACTGAGATATGTAGAATAGGTCCTGATATGTATCAAGTACATTATAGAAATTAACTATTAAAGTACCGCATACCTCTCTTTTAGAGAATTAACATAATTGTAATTTTACTTTTATTTGTGTGATTCTTTGATCAATATCTATAGACCAGAGAGCAGAAGCTTTTTCAGGAAGGCCTCTGTCTTGGTCAGTAGAGACCTATAACAAAATTACCACAGGCTGGGTAACTTAAACAACAAAAATTCACTTCTCGGAGTTCCAGAGGCTGGGAAATCCAAGATATGGTACCAGCTAGTTCTAGTGAGGACCCTCTTCCCAGTTAGCAGATGGACCCCTTGCTATACCCTTACAGTCTGCGGTCAGCAAAGGGGTCACACAAATAGAATGCATAATACCATCCCGGTCAAACCTAAAAAATCTTAAAAAGAAAAATCTAAAAAGACCAAACTGTTTTCCATATCATTTAACTACTTCCAAGAGTGACAATACATTATACAATTTTTATAACTATATTTATTCCATGTATTCAAAAATTCAGGACAGAAATGGCAGCTATTAAATAAAGTAGAATTGTATTCTTTGACAAGAGAATTAAATTAGGAAACAACAACAGAGATCTCTAGAAATTTGCCAATTATTTGGAAACCAATTAACATATTTCTAAATAACTATTGAGTCAAAAAGAAAAATCAAAGGGGGATGGGAAATATTCTGAACTGAAGAAAAATAAAAGCACAACATATTAAATACTTTGGGTTGCTACTAAAGCAATATATAAAAGGAAGTTTGTAACACTACATGACTGCTTTAGAAAAGATGAAGGGTGGCTGGGTGTGGTGGTGCATGCCTGTAACCCCAGCAGCTCCAGAGGCTAAGGCAGGAGGATCAACAGTTCAAAACCAGCCTCAGCAAAAGCAAATTGCTAAGCAACTCAGTGAGACCCTGTCTCTAAATAACATACAAAATAGGGCTGGGGATGTGGCTCAGTGCCCCTGAGTTCAATCCCTGGTACCTTCCCGCAAAAAAGGATAAAAGATTTCATTTCAGTGACCCCAGATTTATTCATAGGAAATAGAAAAGGAAGACAAAATTAAATCCAATGAAATCAGAACAAAATATTAAAGAATAAAGAAATAATAAATACCAAAAAGGAAACCAGCAAAACAAGAAGAAAATTATTGAAACCAAATGATAATTCTATGCAAATATTAATGAAATTGTTAAACCTCCAGCTAGACTGAGAAAGAAAAAAAATAAAGACACATATCATCAATACCAGAAAAGAAAGAACTGAGTTTGCCAGAGATTCTGGAATATGAGAAGGAAAATAAGGCAGTATTTTGAACAATTTGATGCCAATATGTTATGATGTAAATGAACTGACAGGTATCATAAAAGACACAAACTGCCAAAGCTCCTGCAGGAAGAAATAAATAAAACAAGTAGTTCTATAATTCCTAAAGAAACTAAATATACAGATTTGCTTTCCAAGAAAGAAAACTTTAGGGAAAGTTGGTTTTACTGGTGAATTCTGCCAAACATTCAAAGAAATAATACTAATTTTGCAGAATCTTTCTCAGAATATCGAAGAGGAAGGAAGCTTTCTCAGTGCAATCTGTGAATGAGCCTCGTGCTGTCACAAACACAAACACATGACAAGAAAGTAAATCTGTATGCCAATGTTCCTCATCAACATCGATGCAAGAATTCTAGATGAAATTAGCTGATTTTTTTTTATTAATGTGTGAGATGTAGGTTTTTATCTTTTTTTTGTCTATGGATGTCAATTATTATAATTTGGATCTAGACTCTCCCATTCTTTGTCTCAGTTCTTTCTCCCCTGCTGGGAGGTCTCTGGGTCTGCTGCTGAGGGATCCAACAAAGCTCAAATGAAAGAATACTGAGAAATTTGAATAATCTATGGAAATTATGAAGAATGAGGCTAAGGAAACAGGCCAGAAGCACCAGACGTCATTGTGGGTCAGATAGAATGTCATCAAAGGCACCTTTGTCCCTCTCACTCCTGAGCAAGGCTGTCTTTGAGGAGACCTCTAACACTGCCCTAGACACCACTAACTCCATTGCTGTTTGCCTTCATTGTGAATGAACCCTAAACTGCTCCGCCATCTTGGTGTCACTAGTTCAAGGGTGAAAGTCCTAGAGAAGAGCAAAGAATGGGCCAAGCCTGGGTCACATGATCACATACTAGCTGCCAGTGCAAATGGTATCCTGGCTACCTTTGGTTTTCTTAGGGGAAAATGAGGCAGACTTTCATGGAGGAGTCCTCTCCCCATATAGGACAGAGCTTGGAATGCTGAGCAGCTAAACAATGACAAATAGCCACTGTGGTGACTGAATATCAGTGATTTTCTAATCTTCAATCCACTGTGGTGACTGAGTATTGATGATTTTCTAATCTTCAAATCTAACTTTACCTATTGTGTCTATTCATGGCACAAAATAACTTTCTGATGAGGAGTCAAACTCTCCTTTGTTGTGCCTGTTTATTTCATTTATTTCTCTAAAATACATATTTTTTCTCACTTTATCATCTTGAAAAATGTCATTTTACAACCAGTGAAAATTGTCAATCCATTAAAATTAGTATCTTCCATGAATTAAGCTCTAAAATTGTCAGCATTTTTTAAAGGTGTATAAATTTAGGGTGTATATTCTAAATAGTGACATCTTAGATTCATTAAAATCTGATAATGCCTTTTCTCCCCTATCATGAAATGTGTCACAGTAAATTGTCTTTCTCCTTCATTAGACAGTGAGTTCCACGTATGTGTATATATGTTTAATACATGTGTTTGGTGAATAAATGGATAATTTGGTGAATAGGAAGGAACCTGCTAAGAAAATTTCTGTGTTTCACGTCCCATTAATCTCTGAAATCTAAGTATATCCAGAAAGTTCTGTTCTTTCAACGGTTTCCATCCTGGACATTTGGCTTATTCATTCAACAGTTATTTAACTTTCCCTGGATCCTAAGCATGAAGCTAAGTGCCTTATAGTTCAGAAACAGCCTCAGTGGGTACACCAGGACTCCAAGAAGTTTAATGTATTGCCAAAGGTCATGCACCACTGCAAGGAGGGGGGTCATGATTTGAACCTGACCTTCTAACGCCCCAATTTAGAACTCTTCACCACTCAGCTTTGGTCAGACTGTATTTTACAGACACTGGACTATTTTATAGAGGCTCTTCAGTGTTAAATGTAGCAGGAATCCCAACTTGAGCCTAAGTGTGCCCACCATGGAGCTTGGGAAGGCTGGTTGGATGGGTTCACCAGGATTCTATTTGGAGATGTTGGTGGAAAACTCATCCTCAGGGGACAGAAGTTCAGGCTGGTGAAAGTGATCCAAGTTGGAGGGAAGTAAAATTCATATATGGCATGGTCTGTGTCACTCAGATTTCCCTCCAGCCCCTCTCAGAAAGCCATGCTGGGATCTTAGCATTGGTAGGCGAGTGGCATGATGGGTCAGCTCAGGCCATCAGGTAGACGCTAGGCAACACCATCACCTGTGGTCCAGCCCAAGCAACATTATCTCAGGGGGTGGCAACTCGGCAGCAGACGTGTTTTAAGCGGGTACCAGCAACCAGTGTCCTCTGGGGACCTTGATGACCTTGTTGCCATCCGTAGCATAACCACAACACAGCAAGGAGGAAGATGGGCTTCATTTGGTAACAAACCATATCTGGGGGGACCCTAAAACAATTTGAGTGGAACCCCAGTGGGCCTGGAGCTTGGATAGAGCACTGAGCCATGGGGCCAGAGGAACGCTGTAGCTTTGTGACCCCCTTTTTACTCTCGAGCTGTGTGCAATGAGTTACATAGGTTGTATAATTACGATCATCAACCAAGGAACACGTAGAACCAGTCAGAGCTCAAATCTAGAGCTTTGGAAGAGAACTAGAAAACAACAATGAAAAGCAATTTATTTTCAGAAAGCAAGGAAAATGACATATTTGTCTCAAGGAAAAGGCAAAAGTCATGGGGAGGGGAACAGGGACCAGCAAACCAGAAATTAGGAGATGCAAATTCTAATCCCTGCTCTGTCCCAAATGTCCTATGTCACTAAGGAGCGATTGCTCACCTCTCTGGACTGCCTGCCTCCTTCCCCACTGCACAAGAGGGCCTGGCGGGCTGGATAAATGACCCAGATGTCCACCAGCCTCACGAAGGCTGAGATTCTGCAAACACTGACCTGTACTTCTAATATCCAGCTGACCTTTAAAATAGCTTTGTAGGGGACTCAGCCAGCAGAGATCATGCGTAACAACAGCAGAACCAGGTGGCTTTCCAGGCTTTGGAAATCACAGTGGAAAAGCAACAGGAAAACCGGCTGTCTCCGTGCAATAGAGTCAACCCGTGTGCCCCGGCAGGTTCAGTCGGGGAGAACAGGCTCCTCGTCTGGAAGTTAATGGTGCCTCTGGCTGAGCGAGTTTTGGTCAAACTAATTGCACATGTGGGAAGATCATCAGAGAATGCACATGTCTTAGCTCATACTCCCGCAGAGTGTGTACGGATGGATTGAGTAGCCACAGGTGAAATAATGTCACATGTTAAAAAGGCTCCCATTGAGAGAGCAGTTTCAGGGTGTAATGCCTGATTAGTCTCAACTATTCTTACTGACTCTCCATTGCATTATAATTTCACAAAGCTGTGTGGGGAGTTAGTTTTCATTAGGTGACTGTCACCAGAACCCCTGGGCTCTGGGGTTGGCATACCCCTCTCTCTGCTTTCCACTGCCCACTTGGGAGTGAGGTGCCTTCCAGGCCTCTGTTCCACATCTTCCTTCTTCATCCATCACTCCTCAGGCAAATTAGGCCATTCCATGGGCCAAACACACCCTGGGATTTCTTGCCCGGTGCCATTTCTTCTGCCAAACCCCCTCCTAATGCTTTATTACTCCACTTGTCAAGTCTTACCCACCCCTGAGCACCTTTAAGCTTTCAATACTCCCCAAAGTCATCTGGACAGTTAATACACTTCAGATCAAAATCTTGATGGTGTTTCTTATGAACTTGATTCTGAAATTTAGAAAAGATTTAAAATAGCCAAAACAATTATAAGGAAGGACAAGATGGCCAAAGTACCACACCAGGTGTAAAAAGTGATCGAACACAAGAAAGTGGGCAGGCGATAGCAGGGACAGATCAACCCACCAACGGAAGAGAACAGCCAAGCTAAAATCAGACCAATGCTCCTGCGAAACTTTGGTGTCTATGTGCCAGAGATGGTCACAGAACAGAGGACTTCAAACAAATGATGTGGAGATGGGAGGGCATCCCCTGGAAAAACAATTAGATGTCTATCTCACCCTATCCACAAAATTCCACATGAATCAGTCGTAAATATGAAAGTAAATAACCACGGCCACCTCAGTAAGAAATCACGTGCTTCCTGTTCCCAGGACCATCAGGGAAACAAGCTTGTTGGCCCATTCCTAGTGGAGAGTAAGGCTTAGATGCATTAAGTTACTTACACCTAGTCAGACAGCTAACAAGTCACTGAGATACTTACCAATTGTCATCCCAAAGCTGGGGAGACCACATCTTGCTGTGTGGCATTTCTGCCAGGGCCTGACATGGGGGTCTTCAGAGTAGACCTCTCTGGCATCTTAATGACCTCTGGATCATTCAAAAGCCAGATCTAAAGGTCTGTCGGTGAAAGGCTCTCTAGCACTTACCTGTTTTCCATTCCACTTCTAGTGGATCCCCTGTGATAATACCTTGGGAAAGATTTGAGGAAATTATATTCTGAAATACAATTTGTATTCTGATCCATGAACGTGTTTGTGATTACAAAGTGGTCCATCCTTCCGCAATGAAATGAACAGGAGAGTCATGCTCCTGTGTGTCTGCTACGTTCTTCCCCACCTGTCCTCCCATCGGACTCAGATCTAAGTCAGATACTAAAGGATTATTTCACCTAAAACCTCTTTCTTTTCTAATATTAATTAATTTATAGATTTGGCTGCTGCAATGAAAGTCAAATTAGTAGTGAATTTAAAAACATAGTTTATTTCTCT
The DNA here is from genome assembly GCA_020662805.1 of Glaucomys volans. Classification (NCBI taxonomy): domain Eukaryota; kingdom Metazoa; phylum Chordata; class Mammalia; order Rodentia; family Sciuridae; genus Glaucomys; species Glaucomys volans. The sequence continues at coordinate 55,685 of JAJEJO010002140.1, forward strand.
CTCACATAACAAGCCTCAACAATCCAGGGATAATTTATAGGCCAAAAATATGGGGATTTGTATCTCTTCTCTGGTTAATCTTCCATTCTTTGCATCATCTGGAACTTGAGGTCAAAGATAGCTGCTTCAATTCCTACCATCACATCCAGATTCCAACCAGCAGGAAGAGGGTAAGAATAGAGAGACAATATGCATGTGTACTTTAAATTTGTGAGGTTGATGTTCCATTAGTGAAGTAAGAGTAGGGAAGGGAGTCCTTAGGGAAGAGTTGACGCCTCACCACATGCTTGTGGAATTCGTGGACTCTAGGAGACTCTCATTTATTCAGATGTGCTTTGTCCTTGCTCTCCTCCTCCTGTGCTCATAGACAAGGCAATGGAAGCCTCTCTCTGTTCATGCTGAAAGCACTCCTAACACAGCAGAAAAGAGGCCTGTAAGTAAAAACAGCAAAGCGGCCTGTTCAAAGCCAGCCAAGAGAAGAAGAAGCAAGGGACTGGGCAAGGAGACCATGTCTGGCATGACGGATGACAACCACACTGGGAACAAAGGGCAGCTGTGGCCACGGGACACCTTACTCCAAACCCACAGAGGAGCAAAAAAGGATACATAATTCATAAATCACAAGAGGTTCCCTGAAGCTGGAGGGGAGTGTAGAGAAGCGAAACTGGAAATGGAAGCTGTGATCAGACTCTGGAGGGCCAAAGGCCACACCACGATATTTGGACTTTATCTTTTATAGGAATCAAAAGTGGATTTTTGAGGGTAGCAGGTGAGCTTCTCTTTAAGACAGAACATACTACACATTATCATTAGAGAGACTGGATACAGAGAAATAGTGTATAAAGATAATTGTCTTAGTGTGTTTGGTGTTGCTATAACAAAATAACTGAGGTTAGGTACTGAGATTTATTCAGTTCAAGTTCTGGAGGCTGAAAGTCCAAGATCAGTGCTATGGTTGAAAGAAGTATCTCAAAGTCCATGTGTTAAGGGTTCTGTTCTCAACACCTGGCACTACTTGGAGGTAGTGGAGCCTATGGTAAGTGGAGCCTGGTGGGAGAATTTTAGGTCTTTGGGGGTATGCCCTTGAAGGCGTTCCTGGGATACCTACCCCTTCCTCATTCTCTCTTTTCCTTTCTGGCCATGTGACAAGTGGTTTTGCTCCACCATGCACTTCCGCCATGATGTGCTGCTTTGCCACAGCCCCAAAGCCTGAAGCAAAGGACCAATCAATCATGGACTAAAATCTCCAAAACCATAGTCAAAATTATCCTTTTCTCTTTATAAGCAGATTATCTCAAGTATTTGTGATAGTGACCGAAAACTGGCTAGCCCAATCAGACAATCCTATCTGGTCAGCCTTTGGTGAGGACCTTCTGGCTGCATCACAACATGGCGGTCAGCATCACATGGTATATAAGACAGACTGCATGATAAAAGGGGCAAAAGAGGAAGTGAGGGACTAGGGAGGGTCTCGCTCACTTTTTCATAACAACTCACTCTTGAGGGAACTATTCCACTCCTTCGAGGCCTAACTGTCTCTGAGACTGGCTGTGATCCCTTCACAGGGCCATCATGACCAGCCAGCTCCCACTAGGTCCAACCGCTTAAGGTCTACCTCATCACCTCTCGATGACATCACAGTGGGGACCCATCTTCCACCACATGAACCTTTGGGGAGGACACTCAAGTTGCATCCAAATCATAACAATATTTGTCATGAATTTTTGTCACCCAGACCCTGAACCCTCTGCTATGTCTGGAGACTCCCATATCTTATGAATCTAAGCCCAACTTCCACCAGAAAAGCTAAAACAAACATGCTCAGCCTCTGTTGCTATCATGTACAACCCGCGGGAAGTAACCCTGACCTGCCTGCTTAGACTTGAACTTGAAAGACAGAAATGGAGGGGCTGACCAACTGTCCTGGTTTGCCTGGGTCTGTTCTACTTTAAAACTGAAATTCCAGCATCCCAGGAAACCCCTCAGTCCAGGTTGCACTGAGTTGGTGGGTCACCCTAGCAGGGACCACCAGGAAACCCCAGGACCACACTCAGAGACATGCAAGTTATGAAGCCCTTGCAGGATATGAGGGCATGATTAATGGAGGGGTAGAGGAGGAAACCGCTCCCACTGACAGGCAGGAGAAAGAAGGGCCTGGAGGTGACGGCTCGAAGTCATGCAGGGTGTCGGGGGGTGATGGCAGAAGGGCAAGAGCCAGGGTGGCTGAGTTTCAGGTCTGAAATGTCTGAGTGTAAAGATGTCATGCAGCAAAGACATGGAGGGTAAGTTCAGTCTCAGGCACGCTGAATCAAGGGTCTGTGACAAGAGCCTGGAGATGTTCCCAGGCATCTGTCCAAGCCTCTCCAGAGCACAGGACACAGAGGTGCAGAGATTGGTAGGACATCTCGCGGAGTTCCTGAGCTCCTTCTGTGTTGACGGCAGAGAGTGCCGAGCTCCCCTCCTCAGCACAGAGGGAACACGCCATTCTTTGCTCACAATAGACACAGGGGAGGTTCACGGTAATCAACTGGCGACCAGTCATTCCTGCGATCAGCACACGCAGCTGTCTACCGTCAAACTACCTTTTTCACTTCATTTATTGATTATGAAATGCAGAAGCCTTTTTAGAAAGAGGAAATGTTCTTCTACTAGCTGTGCCCCATGTACAGTTTCTATCAGAACACTGCGTCCGGGTCTTGAAATTAGGCAAATGTGGGGAACTTCAAGACCCCGCATCAATTCTAATCCAAATCAGAATCTTTACATTTCTACATGTAAAGCATTTAGCATCTTCTAAAGCATTATTTTCAAAAGGCCTGAGGATTGTATTTCAAGGACCTTGGTAGAAATGGCAGCACTATTAATATACTCTAAGACTGAGCCAAAGGAGGAAGAAACCAGAGGGCAGAAGGCAGAGCTTTCTACTTACTAACATTGTCATTACTATTGTTACTTTTAATCATGAGTAGCTTGGAGGAACTGCTTAGTGGAGAGCAAATGAAAGAGGAGAATTAGGAATAGAAGGACTTGCTCTTTTTAACTCCACTTTCGTAAGTGAAAACCAGGAGGGGAAAGCACTAGCCAAGGTATTGAGGTGGAAGAAGAGTTAAGGCAAGTGGAAAGTTGCAGATTCAACAACTGGCTTTTATTATGTTCTTAGGACTCTGGCGCTGTGCCGAGCACACAAAAATACCAACTTATGCATGGTAAAGTTTATTGCTATAGTATTTAATTTTTATAAAATATTGGCAAATGGGTACATGCAGCCATCAACAAGTACAGTAAAGATTAAGGGAAAAAAGGGAAGAAATAACAGATGAAGTTCTATGGTATATTCCTCCACCACTTGACTCAGCATCCTGCTGGCCAGAGATGATGATGATGGTGATGGTGGTGGTGATGATGGTGGTGGTGGTGGTGGTGATGATGGTGGTGGTGGTGGTGATGGTGTTGATGGTGGTGGTGGTGGTGGTGGTGGTGGTGGTGATGGTGGTGGTGGTGGTGATGATGATAGTGGTGGTAGTGGTGGTGGTGGTGATAGTGCTGATAAATTTAAAAACTAAGTCATAAGGCTAGAAATAGGAGAGGTGTGCTCAGAGCTATGCAATAGTCTCTTGCTCCTAATGCCATGTTTCTTTCCTTTCAAAAATCATCAGTATAATTGATGATTCAGAAAATGAGCCACCCCAAAACTCAACACCAATAAAACAAATAACCCAATCAATATGGGCTAAGGAACGGTACAGACACTTTGCAGAAGAAGAAATACGATTGATCAACAAATATATGAAAAAAATGTTCACCATCTCTAGCAATTAGAGAAATGGGAATCAAAACTATTCTAAGATTTCATCTTTCTCCAGTCAGAATGGCAATTATCATGAATACAAGAAACAATAAACGTTGGCGAGAATGTGGGGAAAAGGTACACTCATACATTGCTGGTGTGACTGCGAATTGGTACAACCACTCTGGAAAGAGGTGTGGAGATTCCTCAGAAAACTTGGAATGGAACCACCATTTGACCCAGTTATCCCACTCCCCAGTTTGTACCCAAAGGACTTAAAATTATCATATTACAGTGACACAGTCACATCAATTTTTATAGCAGCTCAACTCACAATAGCTAGATTGTGGAACCAAACTAGATGCCCTTCAACAGATGAATGGATAAAGAAAATGTGGTATATATACACAATGGAATATTATTCAGCCATAAAGAAGAATGAAATTATGGCCGTTGCAGATAAATGGATGGAGGTGGAGAATTTCATGCCAAGTAAAATAAACCAATAAAAAAAAAGCCCAATGTTTTCTCCTGATATGCAGATGTTAATTCACAATAAGGGGTGGCAGAGACTAGGGAAAACTAGAGGTATTTTGGATTTGGTAGAGGGGAGTGAAGGGACAAAAGGGGGTGTGGGGTAGGAAGAACAGAAGAATGAATTGGACATTATTACCCTATATGCATATATGACTCCATGACCCGATTCTACATGGTTCACAACCAGAAGAAAGAGAAGTTATGCTCCATTTATGTGTGAGTATCAAAATGCACTCTACTGTCACGTACAACTAGTTAGAACAAATAAATAAATCTAAAAAATAAAATTGAAAATTTAAATTAAAAAAGAAAGAAAATGAGCCACCCCAAGGAGCCACAAAGCGTGGGAGAGGATGGCTAGGCCTTCTCTCATCCAAAGGCTTCTCCTAAAAGCAGAACTGGAAATAATCAAAGTTTTAAGAAAAAGTTCTGCACTTTTTTTTAGCATGAAGAAAAGAACTGAATATAGGACGACGGAGAAGAAAAGCCCCCACATCAGGGCAGGCCTCTGCTCCGCTTCCTGGAGCGGCGAGGCTCTCCCGCCACGGACGGGACGCCGGTGGGGTCTGGCAAAGGGGCAGAAGCGCGCCCTCTGGGCCCCAGAGAGGAGTTGCCGTGCCCGAGGGTGGGGAGGAGGTGCAAAGGGAGGACCCTCGGGGGACAGGGACTCCCCACCTCCCTCCGCCTGACGCTACCCTGTCCTGTGGCCCCCACGGTGGGGAAGCTTTAGCACGGACTGACCCTGCACTGGGCGCTGCCCTCGTCCCGGCACAGCATCTGCGCACCCAGAGCGCAGCGGGATCCACGCGGGACTTCAGTGCGCGGAAGGCCAAGGTGAAGCGTTGAAACGTGACAAAATCAGACATGCCTCCAGCACTTGTGTTCCTAATAAGTGCTGTGTAGACAAGAATCTTGTAAACAAGGATAAATAAAAGCCAAGAGGATGTAAGGAACCCCCAACACCCGCTGAGCCTTCTCAGAGCCTGGACCCCCGGAGGGCTCCCTGCTTCACCCTGAGCAGGTTGGGTGTGCGTGGGGACAGTGCCAGCGCCAGTTCACCCGGCACACCTCCTGGTCCGCAGAAGCCCACTCAGTGTGGGCCGCGCACCGGGCAGAGCCCGTGACGGTCCTGTGGTCTCACTGAACTGAGCCGCAGAGATCTGAGTGGGCTGGGAACCCGCTGATTACATGCTGCCGCCGTGATGCAAATGTCATTGCTATTTTTAGCAGCGGGCTAATGAATTGTATTTAACTACATTAAAAAATAATGATTTGGAAAGGCTACAATTATGATATTTAAAATATAAATTGTACCCAACGGATATTAAATGTGGGCTTCCCATTTTGCCTTACGTTCAGAGGCCAACAAATACCCTTTTATCCTCTGAAAGAAAATGGGCAAACAGAATGATCAAATAGCTCACTCGAAGCAATTAAAACTTTCCATTACCATATGGAAGGATGTATGAATTGATCCAAAACAGTCGTCTTTAATAAGGACGGATTAGCATCTGCCAACCGGAGTTCAGACGTTAAATGAGATGGCGGGGGGGGGGGGTGGAACGGGACTAGGACGAAAATGATAAGGCAGAAAAAGTCCCATTTATTCTGGAAAAGTCATGAATATATCCGTGTATGTACACATATAAATGAGTTGAAACTCTTCTGTAAACAAGTTCCAAATGAATCGTTTCATAAATGAGCCCGGCCTCAGGCTGTGCCATTCACTCTGCAAATGATCTTCTAAAAACATCAAGCAGCCTGATAATTTGGTCCCTGATAGGGAAGCAGGATTAAAAATGCAGAGTTATACCTGTTACTCAAGCCAGAAATGGACGTTTTCCCCAAAGCCAATGCCTCCAGCCACTGTCCCCTGCTCTTCCAATAGCTGGTGGCCCAGGGAGCAAAGCAAAACCTCAGCTCAGCCCATCCCTGCCTCCTGCCCCACCCTTCACATCTCACCTGCCCAGAGGCGGGGTGCCAGGTACCCAGGTTTTCTTTCCACTATGTGTTTTCTGAACGTGTTTCCTCATCCCCAAATCCTTGGAGATTTTTTCCTGGCCTTGCTGTGGTGACAGTGAATGTAGTGATGGCTAGAGGGAAGGTCTGTAAGCCCACCCTTAATTACCAAAATAAATTAGAAATTCAACCTTCTGCCACCAAAGGCTTTCATGCTTGAGTGTAAGGGAAGTAGTGTGTGTGTGTGTGTGTGTGTGTGTGTGTCCTTGCATGCACAATTCATACTGCTGTACCTTTATGGAAAAACTGAACCCTTCAGAACTGACCTGAATCTACATTATGAATCTATATTTGAAATGGAGTAATATTTAAGATTACATACATTATAATCTGATCACTTATATGTAAAGGGTACGCGGTTACTTTTGAAAAAGTATTTCCCAATTATTATGCAAACATTCATATTTGACATGAGTATCATTTTAATCCTTATGACTTATTACAACATGCTAGCACAACAAAAGTTTCTACACACACACATTATGAGGTTTCATTTTTCCAAAGACCTTACCCTGAGTTAATAGAGAATCTTCCCATTTTACAAATAAGAAACTAAGTCCCAGAAGAGAAAAGCAACTGGCCGTAAAGAGAAGACACAATATCAAAGAGAGGAACAAACCAAAACCTGTCTGGTTCTACCCACCAGAGCTGTCCCAATGCCTCCAAGGAAAAGGAGATACAAAGTAAGTAGAAGGATATCTTCAGGTGGCTGCGGAAAAGGGTTTAGCTAATGCCTTTTCATTAGCATCCGGCTCTCCCAGGACATGGCAGAATCTCAAGGATGTATTCCAGGTGAGATTCATAGAACTTGCCTTATCTAGAAATTTAAGGAACCAGTGCAAACATGTGTGACTCTAGGAAGGTCACATGATGTGCCACCACCTGCTTTTCTAAAGACCACTGGAAAAGATTTCCTAACTTCTTTCACTGATCAGTTCTGATATCTAACAGCTGTCACTATGGAGCCCGCCTGCCATCTAAGCCCATTTCTCCACACGCTCAGTGTGCACCAAAAGGTTGGTCACCATCTTTCTTTATAATTGCTTTTCATAGATTTTAAGGCAGCCACAAAATTTCCCTTCATTCATGAATCATCATCTTTCTTTTAGTCTTGCTTGTATGCCTTCCCATTTTCAAGCTTTGATTAACTTTTGTGGCTCTGTTCCCTGAGTCTGCTCCAAGCCTTTCAGATCTCTGTGAAAGCCACGGAAGACAAGCAGGAGAGGCAAGTCCAGGCCCCACAGGTGCTGGTGGGGTGGAGCTCGCTGTTCTGTCCTGTCGGAGGGCCTATCCAGTTTCCTCCCTCACTCAGCCTTCCATTGCTGAGTCATGATGCTCTCCAACATTCTCTGAATGTCATCTAGAGCCATGTCAAGGTCCTTTCTTCCCAGGTACACTCATCAGATTACAATCTCAAAGCATCTTTTGTCATAAACTGGAAAGAATATTGATGGTTAAGTCTCTTGCTAAAGTCCTGTGGTTTCAGTGCAAGTGAATTCAGCATTTATAACTCTAATTAGACTGGTCACGTAGAAAATGTTCAAAATATGTTTGATGGACAAATGGATGAATAAATTTAAAAGAAACTCATTTGGCTTTAGGAGAATCTCAACAGTACCCTCATTTGGCACTGACTCCACCATGGAATCCTGTATTGCAGGGTTGAGGAGCAGCCTGGAAGTGTCCCCAAGGAACTGAGCAGTCGTGTGTGGAGATTCTACAATTCAAGGTTTTTACATTAAACCAAGTTTGCTTAGGAAAAGGCTTCCCCTGAAGGAGGTTTAAAGCAAAGCCATTCATCTGGTTTTCCTGAGAAAATGAAGGATTAGATAGTATGCAAGATTTACTTAAGAAATAGTCAAAATTTCACTCCTAAAATTGGGAAAATCCTCTCCTTCGGATCTATAAATGTTCACACCAGTGAAATGCTTAAAAATATGGACTCAAAGTCAAGTGCTTTGGGTTTAAGTCCTGGCTTCCTGCATTGCCGACTATGTGCCTTGGGGGGTTGTTACACCACTCTGTGTCTCAGCATTCTCGTCTTAAAATGGAGAGGATGTTAGCACCTGTTTGACAGGGTTGTTAGGGTGACGGAAGTGGAGGCCTGGGGATGGTGCTGGGTACGCAGCGTCAGCTGTCATTGCGGTCATCATCATCATCATCATCATCATCTTTCATCTTAATGACAATCCAAGGTAAAGAAAAGTATTCATGAATAAGAAAGTCAAAGAGAGGGATGGGACACCTCGCTGGCCACCAGAACACTGTCACTGCCTTCAGTTTGCAAGATGGGTGTGGAGGTCCTCCTCTGGCAAAACACACGGTAGGGAGAAAAAATCTGAAAACTGGAAAATGGACCAAGAAGACAGCTGGGGGTCTTCGGTGGAAAGCTAGGTATCGGCTAAGAACACCTTCTGGGTTATCCGATCCTATGGTATCTCTACCCTGCAGTGACCTTGAGCTCCCCGACGACTCTTAAAAGTTATAAGATATTACACAAGAATTTCTTGTCCATACACACATGCAAATGAATTTTGCTTCCCATGGAAGAGCAATTGACTTCCTCACCTCCCACGCCCTCCACAAGCCAGGTTTGCATCTTCTTTACAAATTCATTTAACATTATTTTCTGTCTATAGATATGTGATTATTATTTCTCCTTTGAACCAGTTATAAGACCTTACTTGTTTCCTCAATAATGAACTACATTCATTTTAGATTTGCATGAGAGTTATTGTAGGACGCTATTTCAAATGCTACCCTTTAATAATTTATTCCTGAATGTGCATTCATCGATTCACTTACTCACTCTCTCGTTCATTTATCAAAAACACTAATTGAGTCCCCCGCCTGCAAAAGGAATTATATTAAGATGTATGCATGACACCAAGATGAATGAGCATGGTCTTGCCCTCAAGATGCTCACACAGAATTATCACATAGTTATAATTCAAGATCATTGAAAAGGGGAAATGTGAAAGGAATATATCGTGTTTTCTTAGGAGAAGAGGGAAGGATCCAGGACGGAATTGTGAGTGGCTTGTGCTTTGCAGGATTCCAGCTTTCGAAGAAGGAGGGGGACACTGTGAGAAAGGGCCCAGGTCCATGTGGCAGAACTTGCGTGTATGCAGTTGAGGGGTAGGAGACAAATGTGGGAAGTAAGGTCAGGTATGATACAGGGAGGGAGTCACGGGTTGCGGGGCAGGGGAGTATCACTGTCAAGCCAGGGAATGATTATCTCCCTTCTAGATGGAAACTAGTTTGGAAAGAATACATTTGACTCCAGGCAAAAGATTAGGAGCCAACCGCAGGAGTGCAGGGGAAAGCAGGTAAACAGGACCTGGACCAGGGCAACCATACAAAGGAGGGGAAAGAAGGGGCCCCAATGGGCACTGCCTGCTCACCATCTTCACCCTCGTGCCAATGAAAATGCTGGCATTCCTGCAATTTTGTCCCTGCACTAGTGACTTTCAGAAAACCAGCAGAGCTGTGTTCTTATGATTTCCTCTATTCCACACGATTCCTTCAGTTCCTGCTGTCTCACCTCCCTGTCTGCAGAGCAAGCTTTCCACACCCCTTTGCTCCCTCAGAGATCTGACACACCATTGCTTCTCAGTAAATGCTTTTAAATGACATTGAACTACCTGCTAAAGTACATCTATAAAGTGTTCCTATTTGACCTGTGGGGACGCCATGTTCCAGGCCAGCAAAATGTTCTTGTGCGCTGTTAATGCATGACTGAGCACTTTAATCGTGACAATAAGCTCCCCATCAGTGGCATTTTGCAGGTACAGGTGCAGAGATTTCGGCAATGGCAGAGTGCACTCGGGCGCCATGGCAACCAGAGCATCAGCCGGGTGCACTCAGCAGTCCTGGAATAGTCAGCTCGCCATTCATCTCAGCTGACAACAAAATCCTGAGATGTTTTGTCCTGCCTTTTCCTCTCAAACACGGCTGTCTAGTGAGGAGGAAAATGCTGGCAGGTCCGGGGCAGCAAGCATGCTGGTCTTCACACCCAGGAAAAGATAGGGTGGAGGCTGCAGCCCAATTTAACTCAGATGCTTTTAGTCCGTCTGCCTTCTGTTGGAGTTCCAGTCAGGGGCTGGCTGCTGCTGTTTCATAGGGGTTGCTTTAAATTGATTTAAAACCGCTTGCCGGACACCTTTCTCAGCTATGCAGCCCCACACTTTATGGGCTCACAGAATAATGTGTATTTTGTGTTTACTATCATAGCCCTTGTGTAAAAACTGCCAAGGGTGCCAGGATGTTATTGCCTTCAGGAGTGTTCTGCAGAGATGGAAATGCAACTAAATCTTGAGCAAAACCAGGTGGGTAAAGGCTTAAGCAACTGGGAAGTCTGAAGGTAGTGCTGACCTCAAGGACTCAAACATTATTTCTTTCTCCCTCTCCCTCTCTCTCTCCTTCTCTCTCTGACTCTCTCTTTCTCTCAATGGATCTAATTCTTTCCTATTCCTTATTATCTGTACAAGTGCAGGGCCATAGGCATTTTTAGGTTTTAAGTTCCAGATTAGCAATGTCATAGCAAAGGAGACCATCTTCATGCCCATTATGCAAAGAAAATCCCAGGGAAAGGTTCTGATTGGCCAGTCCTGGATCACATGTCTATTGCCATAGTTGCAATGGGAACTATGAGGAAGAAAGCACGTAAGGTACCTACCACTCTGGCCAAAGGAGGAGCACTATGATTAACAGCCCCAGAAAACAAGAAGGAGGTACTATTACAAGAAGAAAAGATGGTCACCAGATGGTCACTAGATGAAGTAAAAAATATGCAAGAAGATTTCTCCATTGACTAGCACTTGAAGCTTCTTGGGATTTTCCACTTCCAAGGACACTGGCTGTAATACTTCAGGGTTGCCCAAGACAGGGTGCACCATTCACAGGTGTTCCATGCACTGTCCTTCCAGGGATGTCCTCCACATAGATCCCTGGGGAAATTACCCCTGGAGTTGTACAACCTCTGGGATCTTGTCACTCCTAAAGAGGAGAAGGGAAGTGATGTCAGTGGCTGAAGTCAGATAGCTGGAAATGAGCGTCTCAAAAGAATGAAAGATAGGAAAGAAAACAAAGGGAGATGGAAGTTCATTAAGGACCATGCAGCCTTGGAGGCAGAGTTCTAACAACAGCAGAGACAGGAATGTGAAGGGCAGCCTGGCTAGAACAGATGCTGTCTGCTCCCGGGAAGCCACTTTCTCTAGAAGAACATGAACATCCCTAGTGTACAGGAGATAACTGCAGCTAGACGAACTGTGCGGTGGAGGGGTTTGTACCCCTGCTGCCGCAGGAACACAAGAAGAGGAGGAGCAGGTGTTCTTGTCCTCATCAGTATGACCACCCCTGTAGAGGGATGACCTGGCCTCTTGCTGACCTGAGCTACCTGGCAGAGCTGCTCAGGTGAGTGCACTCTGGCCATCAGTGGTAGGGAGAGGGAGGCCGACGTTCAACTGAGACATCATACCACCGCCCCACCCCTACCTCCAGTGTCATTCTGACTGGCCCAGCCTGTCCCAATGTCATTAAAGACTTTTACTCTCTCCCTGGTTGTGGGTTCCTCATTTATGATCTCTTCATATTCTCTTCTTCCATCTGCTCTCTCTTTCCTTTCAGGAACTCTGCATTTATATTAGACTTATCACCGCAACTCATATATCTCTTTTCTATCTTTTGGTTCCTTCCAGTATTTCGATATGAATTTTTTTTCAATATTTCTTGCACTGGTAACATCTTAAACAATGCCTAATTTTCTAGATCTATTACTTTCTCCTTTGGTGTTAAAATATACATAACAAAATTTAACATTTTAACCATTTTAAGTGAACAAATCCATTGCCCTCTTGGTGGTTGTATTTTTTAATTCTATAATTTCCATTTTAAATAATAATCAGTTCTCTTGCTCAAGCTTATCTTTAAATCCTTGAGTACCTTAAGCATAGTTATTCTAAAGTCTGTGTGTTGCGTTTTCACTAGCTGGGTTTCCCACAGGCCTATTCAATTTTTGTTTCTACTTTCTCTGAGCTTTTGGGTCAATGCTTATCTCTTTGACTGCCAGATTTAATTGTTTCATGCTAGGAAATATATATTAAAAACTTTAAAGGAACTTAAGGCTCTGGTTGATATTTTCTTCCTCCTTTGCGTCTGGCAGGCAACCAAGAAGTCCCAAAATACCAAGTGGTCGTGAAGATATGAAGCAATGGGAATGCATACATTTGCAAAAACAATTTGGCACTAAACAAATTGATTTTTTTTACTCATGGTAGTAATCCGTGTTATAAATAAGGAAACTTAAGATCCCCCAAATTAAATACCTTGCCCCAAATAACATTGCTTTAGAATTTAGGACTCAGAGACAGATCTTGAGCTACTTGATAGCAGGGATCATGATCTTTTTCTTACATACTCTTTGAGGTTCAATTTATGTAAACACTCCAGCTTAAAGTAAATCATGATCAATTCCCTGGGGTCATTAGTTATGTTAATCTACTGCTATATATATAACCACTATTCAGGACTCTACTTATTGTCTAGAACAAGGTCTGAAACATAACAGGGACTTATTTGTTGAGTCACTTTCCCATAGCTCCCTACAATTCTCACTGCCTAGAGGCATCTCTGACCATCTCTCTGAACTATCCCATCAGATCCCGCTCCTCAGCCCCACGCTCACTGCCAACTGCTTTGCCGTCAGCTACTTTGCAGGATGAGAAGTCTTTTTTCCCTCCTTTTCTCCTTATACTCCTGAGTCAAAGAGAAGGATCTGGCTTAGATGTAGCATGGTTCCTGATGTGGGGGGACTTATTTTCCCCACTAGCAACATCAAGGTCATGACCTGGACTTTGGCGGCCAGGAGAGATGGGCAAAGATATCACACACATCTATCTAGATGCTCCTTTGGAATAGAGCCTCCCCGATCAATCCCATATCAATCTTCTCAAATCTAGTTATCACCCTCCAATTCATATAGATAGGAAGTTCATTTCATTTTCTTTAAAAAAGAAAAAAACTACCTCCAAGCAAGAAATGTTGGAGTCATTTCCAAAAGCACTCTCTTTCACTACTTCCTGTCCAGGTCAAACGGAGTCACTTTGCACTTCTGTCAGATCCTCAGCCTGGCACTCAGTTGGCTCTCTGCCGTATCCCTGGCTCCCATCTTGCCCTATGGCGCTGTAACACGACCTTGAACTCTCTTCTCTCCAACAGAAGCACTCCCACCTTCCCCCCTATATTGTGACTAGCAGGCCCAAACCTCAGGGCTCTCATAGAAAGTGTGGGAATTTGGAAGGGATCTGGAATAGTGCCCATATGAGAAGCAGGAAACAGAGGTTTTCTCAAGCCTCACACTCAGTTATTGGAGATGCTACAAACGCATTCCTCCAGCAGGGCAGGATACCTGGCTCTTTATTTCCTACAGCTTGCTCTCCCCATGTCTCTACTACCCCCACCAAGGAGGAATATTCCAGAAGAACCAGTGATTCACTGGCAAACCTTCAGTTCTAAACATGGATCGAGTATTACTCACCAAAATCAGTAAAAGCTTAAGTTTAATTAAACTTGATAAACTGATAGAAGACAGGAGCAAGAAAAGAACGCAGGAATCCCACCACCTACCAAAAGACAGCCACCATGACAGAGATGACAAATTCTATTTCTTTCGATGCCTTTTCTCACTTAAGACCATCCTGCAGATACAGTTTTCTAATTATCATTATTTTCTTTGGCTTAATATTATTTCATTAGTATTTCTCATGTCATTAGAAATATTTAATACATATTAGTGATATGAGTGACTTCAGCATTCTGCGGTGGTGCCCAATTTTCTTATGGTTCTAAGTTTTGAATGTTTCTAAATTTTTGACCTCATTTTGATGATAAATGATCTTTATCATCTCCTCGGCACCCTGTCCTTAGGTCGCAGAGCTCAGTCACATTTCTAAGGACTTTGAAGTGTCGTCTCATCTTTTCAACAGAGCTGTGGCGTCGGATGACAGCTCTCTCACCGAGTGATAGTCTCTCACACAATTTTTTTTTCCTTCATAGCACATTTTTTTTCTGCTTTACATATTTTCCCTTCTTGCAATTTTTCAAAATCAGCTTTAAGCTGATTTTAAATAAGTTTCTCTGTGGCACAGTATTCTTGTGCTCTATTCTAATCATCTTTATGGACATTTTGGAATTATATCAGATTTTAAACAAGAGCTATTTAGGAGATTTATGGAGGGCCAGTACTGCTGCATGGACAACTTTGGTAATAATAAGAAGAAACTGCAATATTTGAAAAAGAAGTCAATGTTCCCTCCCACCCCAACAGCCAGATTGGTCTTAGAGCTTCACTTTGGAGCGCAGGGAAAATGCTCCTGCTGGTCAGGATGAGCGTGAGCGGGCTGGAGACAGTAAATCAGGCAGCTGGCAGGTGAAAGGGGAGGCTCGGAATCTGCCTTCCTTGCTCTCTGTGACACGGCACTTATGCTGAATCCAGTGTATAGGAAATGTGCTGAGAGGTGCTTTCTGGGTGGGAATGTCAGCTGCGGGCATTTGCAGTGTCTTTCAGTGACCGGACACTCAGAGATCACCTCACGTGGCTGGGAGCCCGAAATTCAGCTGACCTGCAAGGTGCAATTAGGGGGCCTCAATACCCACCCTCCCACATGGGTGCCAAGCTGGGGGGAGGTAGGGCATGCAGCAGCTTTTGAATCCTACTCCTAGCCAAAGTCAAGTGAGGAGCCCTAGCCAAGCTCAGGGCTGTGTGGAGGCTGGAGAGAGGACTGCCTCACCAAGCCGGCACTGTGGTGAAGATGAACTGACAAGCAAATAACTACCATGTGAACGGAGAAGTCTGAGCACAGTAGGTAGCAGCAGAAGAAGGGATCCCTACAGAGGCAAAGCAAGCCTGGGCAGGGGAGGGGACGCTTGACCTGCAGCTCAAAGGGTAAAGAGAATCTCAGGTCAAAGTGGAAGCTGAAGTAAAGATGTCCTGGAAGAGGAAGAGCAATAATGGAATCTGTGGCAGGCTCTACTCTAATCCTGCTCTGATACTACCTCATTCAATCCTCCCAACAATCCTACAAGGCAAGTTTCTAATCCAGCCCCATGTCCAAACGAGCCAATGCACAGAGGAGTTGAGACACTTGCCCCAAGTCATACTGTGGTACTCTAACTCTCCTTACTTTGTTATTGCTGGAGCGTGGAGTCTAGTGGGCATGGGGCCAGACATCAAAGAACCTTGAATGTTACGCTAAGAGATGGGGTTTTAACCCTGTAGGTTGCAAAGAACTCTATGTGTAAAGCTTTCTAAACACACATCAGATAAGTATGGTCAAAACTAGAACTGGCAGGTCAATGAAGAGTCTATTGCAATAGTTCTGGGAAAAGCGATGAACCCTTAAGTGAAGGGTGAGAAAGAGAGGGCAGAAGTGAGAGAAGTTAGGGCTGGGGATGTAGCTCAGTTGGTAGAGTGCTTGCCTCGCATGCACAAGGCCCTGGGTTCAATCCCCAGCACTGCAAAAAAAAAAATGATCTGTTAAGAAGTGAGAGAGGTTGGTGGATGGTGACCTGTCTCCCTGGTTCCTGTCCTTCATACTGTGTAACATCCATCCCTCAACAGGGTCCAGACACAGTCAAGATAAAGCACACCTGACCTTCTTCCCAAGGTCCTGATACAGTAAATGGAGAAGAAAGAAGTGTGAGGCCCACAGTGACATCACTTCCGACTCCAGCACCTGCAAGTGATCATACCCTTTCTGCTATCGATGGGGGTCCTGTTCTCTAGGTGCTCCAGGGACAAACTAGGCAGAATATGTGCCCTCAAGCCCAAGATCCCCAGGCCCACGTCATACCTACCCCGACACTCAGAAGTGGTCCAAGAGTGGGAGGTGGTTCTGAGATCATCCTCCCCCCTTTCTTCTATCCTACCCTGGTAGATCTGACAAAGGGTAGATGCATAAAAGTGCATAGGAGTTTTCAAAAGCAGAGTAAGCACATGTCTGACGAAAAGCATTTTGGTTGATTTGTTTTCTTTCAGTTTGTTGCACCAAGCCTGTGAACTATGACCTACAGTCTGTGTTTGTCCTTCAAAAACAGCCAAGACTTAGCTGTGTCATCTGTCTTCTTTTGCTGACTGTAGGTATATGAAAGCTTTTGATTAACTGATTAAAAAAGAGGATACAGTCTCATAATTGGGTTTTATAGAGCTATGGATTTTGCATTAAGTGGTTTCCTACAAATTGTTGGAAACATTGATTCAAGACATTAGATCATTCTGATTAAATTTACAGCACATGGGGAAAATTTGGGCCAATTATAGGAATAAGGGTCCATTGTCATGATGTTCTTCCACCTAAAATATGATCTATCTAGTGATTACTTTAAAAGTCAACCCAGTTCCAACCCTCTCTTTGTGTCTTTAAACGTTTTTCCCACTGAGAGGAAACTGGCCCCCTTAGCTTTCTGACCTGGAGTGAGTGTCTAGAACTCAATTATCAACTCCTTAAGGGCAAGACCACCGAAGACCACGTCATTTCCTATTTGTTATTTGTAAGATTTAGCCACAGGAAAGCTTTTAATGTCTGACAACAGATGACTTTTTTTAAAAGATTGGTATATTAATAGAATGGAATATTGTACAAGCATAAGGAATCATTTTTGTCAAATCTATTGAATTACCTGTGAAATGTAAGATCGTGATGATAAATGGAAATAGGGTAAGAGACACATCACCACATTCAGTATGATCCCAAATATACGAGCTTGTATTTGTGCATGCACAGATATTTAGGGGTCAGCATTCTGGAACGAAATCTACAAAATGTATATAGTGTGTATCTCTGAGGATGATATGATAGCAAATTTCTACTGTTTTAATTTATTTACAATTTTCTAAAACTTTGGGATTTCCCACTATAAATATTACAATCAAAGAAAAAAAATAATTTTGTAAATGACTGTTGTCCTTCCAAGTGCTCCCGTGGGAGGCCATACATTGACCACAGTGATACTGCCTTTGATTACTTTTATAATTTACTCCAAATCCAGCCCAAAGCAACACTTTACCTTAGAATTACATTTCTTTTTCTTTCTTTCTTTTTTTCTTATTTTGTAAAATGTCCTTATTCTGTTCAGTCATCCACTTTCTTCAGTAGCCTTGGCTTCAAACAACATTTGGCTGATTCCAAATGTGCCCTCTAAAGGACAAAGATTTGCTATTCTGCAGATGTTTAAAAGACTATGTAAAGGCTATTAGTCAGTTCAAGCGGCCATAACAAAATACCAAAATCTGGGCTTAAAGTTCTGAAGAAATTCTGAGGTCAGGAGCCAGCATGGTTGGGTCTGGTGAGGCCTGTCTTCCTGGTTGAGATGGAGAGAGAGCTCTCTGGTGTCACTTGTTAGGACACACGGGATCTGGAACCGGTCCCTATCAGCTCATTTAACCTCAGTTACTTCCTTAAAGACCCTGTCCTGAAACACAGTCACACTGGGGGTGAGTATCTCAACGTGGGAATTTTGAGGGGGGTGGGCACATTCAGTTCACAACAGGTTCTGAAAGCATTTCTGATGAAGAGAGTCCAAGAGTATGGAGCATTCAATATGTTACTTTGGTGCCATTGTGGTTGACTAGGAGACGTCTTAAGCCACTACACTTAGATTTGGGAAAGCTACAATTCAGAGGAAGAAGCTGTGAAGATATTTCCTGCATGTTAAGGAAAAAATAATGAAGAAAACTTCACCCTGGATATATGTTTAATGTAGCTTAAACTGGTCACTATTAGAAACGAACCACGCAGGATTCAGCCACCTGCACCTGCCCCACAGATTCGTTCAACCACGCTTGAGCAGATACTGCCATGCCCACCTGGATACCAATGCACTGCAGCTTCCCATCTACCAATGCATGGCAACCTCCATCTTGGGAAACTTCAGCCTGCCTCCATACCCCCCTTCACATGGTAGCCTCCACCTTGGGACACCAGACAGGACCTAGAGACAGCCACCTGCCTCAGCACCACCAGTCACAGTACTGCATCCCCCAACAAGCTGCCCATTGCCACTGCATGGCCCGCTCTCATGGCCCAAACTCTGAGAGAGGTCACTTCCATCTTGGAACACCTCCACCACTATCTTGGGTTGCTTCCACTGCCACTACCACCATCTTTAGTTGGGGCATCATCCACCTTGGGACACCAGTTGGAGACTAGAAGCCCAATATCAAGGTACCTACAGGTTAGCCACCACCACCACCAACAACAACTAAGGACATGACCACTTCCATCTAGGGATAACAGCCAGGGCCTAAAAGAGCATCACCAAGGTCCCTGCAGGCTTGGTTACATCTGAGGTATCCCTGCTAGGTAGGTTAATAGCCACCAGTCTGCTGCAGAGGCAGGAGAGAGGCTTGCAAGGGGCTGGTAGGTTGGACGAGGGTAGGAGGGCAGCTTGATCCCAGCTCACCCAGTCAACCAGCCTGGCACCCACTGGAATCCCAGAGACAACTCGGGCAGCACTCGCTGGGACCCAACATCAGTCAGGTCCACAACTTCCTTCCACCAATCACCTGTTCCCTCTGATTTGGCAATCAACAGGACCTTCCAGTTCCCCAATCTCCAGTCTCCCAACCATCCCCTAGACACCCACACAGCCCAGCACTTGCAGATGTGTGGCTGGCCCACAGCTCTCAACACCTGGTCCTGATCTGCCCAATAGAGAACAATTTTCCTTGACAGGTTCACAGGTCCTGGTGCTCAGTCCCCAGGACCTCTGGAAAGAGAGGAAAGTCGAAAAGGCAGGGGCAGGAGAGATATAATGTAGAGACTAAATTATAGGCCAGAAACTGTGGGGTCCACAAGTGAGGTAAGGGGCTGAGCTCAGGCTCCTGTGTCACATGAGTGGACCCCAAAGGAGAGTCCTGGGCACTGTCTTCCAGCGGGAGTGGCAATTGCTCTACCTGTCTCCAGGAGTCCTGCCTCCAAGTCTAATCCTCTCACCTTAGTATCTGTCACCATCCTGAGGGTGGAGTTACCAACAAACTCCAGACAACCCCACCTATCCGATGAGAAAGGAAGCAGAGAAGATACTGATCTCCAACAGAAACAATTGTTCAATCTTCCTTCTAGACTCCTTTCTCCCCCACCATCCCATTTCTTTTTTTCTTTTTTCTTTGTCTACTCTCACATCACCAATATTTTTTAAATCAAGTACTTTTCATGCATTAGGCTACAGAGAACTGAGAGTTTTGAATAGTGTATTACAGTTTGGTTGTAGATTCTTTAATTTTTTTTGTATTTTTCTTTTATTTTCTTTTTTCACTCACTCTATTTTCCTCTTATTCATCTGTTTCCTCGGAATCTCTTCCTCTATTTTCTTCTGTTAACAACCAACTTCTTTTGATTCCTGTTTCACTCTACCTATGATCTAACACCTATATATTCTCACCTCCTACTTCATCAACATCACATCCTACACCCCTCCCCCATTCTCTCTCTATCCACCATTAGAAATTGTAGACTTTATTGGAAACCTAATGTTTATGTTGTGGATGACAATTGAACACATCATCTCTGTTTATTGCAACAAAACTGGTGACATCTTATCTTAATAGGGACTATTTGGTTTAAGACTGCATATTATTTGCATTGGGTGCTGTTAATATTAATCTTCCCTTTAAAGGCAAAGTATTAGACACCTGCAGGGACACTATAAATCTCTAGGGTGAAAACTATAATACCTCGAATCTGCAGTGCTAGAGGGGAAGACACACGAACAACATGAAAAAAACAAAGGAAGAGAGTGCCCCAAACAAACCAAAATACTATATTAATAGAATTCACTAACAACACAGTAGAAGAAATGTCAGAGGAATTCTGAATGTGCATAATTAAAATGATCTGCAAAGTAAAGGATGATATGAGAGCAATTGCAGACAACAAAAGATCACTTTGATAAAGAGCTAAAAGAGCAAATGCAGAAAGCAAAAGATCACTTCAACAAAGAGAGATTCTGAAAAAGAAAAACAAAACAAAACAGAAATCCTTGAAATGAAGGAACTAATAAACCAAATTAAAAACTCAATAGAAAGTAGTCACCAATAGACTAAATCACTTGGAAGACAGAACCTCAGACAATGAAGACAAAATATTTAATCTTGAAAATAAAGTTGACCACACTGAGAAGATGGTAAGAAATCATGAACAGAACCTCCAAGAATTATGGGAAAATATGAAAAGAACAAATTTAAGAATTATCAGGATGGAGGAAGGCACAGAGATACAAACCAAAGGAATGCACAATCTATTCAATGAAATAATATCAGAAAATTTTCCAAATTTGAAGAATGAAATAGAAAATCAAATACAAGAGGATTACAGGACATCAAATGTACAAAATCCACACCAAGGTACATTACAATGAAAATGCCCAGCATACAAAATAAGGATAGAATTTTAAAGATCACAAGAGAGAAATATCAGAGTGCATATAGGGAGAAACCAACTCTGATATCAGCAGATTTCACAACCCTGTCCCTAAAAGCAAGAAGGGCCTGGAACAACATATTTCAAACTCTGAAAGAAAATGGATGCCAACAAAGAATCTTATATCCAGCAAATCTAAGCTTCAGATATGATGACGAAAGAAAAACCTTCCATGATAAACAAAAGCTAAAAGAATTTACAAATAGAAAGCCTGCACTATAGAACATTCTCAGCAAAATATTCCATGAGGAGGAAATGAAACAACAGCGAAAGTCAGCAAAGGGAGGAACTACACTTAAGGAAAAACTAATCAAAAGAGAAACCGGCGATCCCCCAGCACATCACTTTTAGGTGAAAGGGTGGTTGTCGCTGGTCGGCTAAAAAATAAAGGCTTCTTTTGACTTCACATGAATGGTTTGGATGATCTTATTTTCATTGGGTATAACATTTGGAGGTCCCACCAAGATTTGACTTCTCCAAGTCCTCATGCCTA
Source organism: Glaucomys volans (assembly GCA_020662805.1). Lineage (NCBI taxonomy): Eukaryota > Metazoa > Chordata > Mammalia > Rodentia > Sciuridae > Glaucomys > Glaucomys volans. The sequence goes on from JAJEJO010002140.1 coordinate 76,998, forward strand.
AATTGACCTCCTGTGATAGTTGCCTGGGAGCCCTACGCTGAGTAGAGGGGAGCTCCTGAGAGATGTGCCTCAGCCTCACTCTTGGGAGGACTCCAGCCCATCTTCAGGACGCTCTTCTGGACAAAGCCACCTGGTATCCTGTCTGTTTCAGTGAGTTGGCTCTCTGTATCTGAGGGACATGGTCAGACTGGACGCAGTCACTTACACCAGCCCCAGGTCAGGGTAAGACATCGCTCCTGTCCACTGGTAGGCCTCCTATGTGGCCTAATCTGGTAGGTCTCCCCATGGGGCATAATCTGGTTATTGTCTGTCTGCTTGTGCTTGTCTTGTGAGTCTGGTTCATGGTCGTTTGTGTTTTCTGTGTTTTTGCTTTGCTTTTTATGTCATGTCTCTCGAGGACAGTCTACTATGGGACAGAGTCAGTCAACCACATGCCCCACTGTTCTAACTTATTTTTTAGATAATTTTCAGGACTTCCAAGAACATGCCACTGACTATGGAGCTCCTGTTAATGAAATTAACTTAAGAAAGTTTTGTGAATCAGAATGGCCTACTTTTGAGGTTGATTGGCCCCCTCAGGGAACAACTGACCTCCCTACCACCCTCAAGGTCCAAGAGGTCATCTTTGGGTGGCCAAATCATCCTGACCAGGTGCCTTACATTCAAATTTGGATTAACATGCTAACTGATAAGCCAAAATGGCTTAAGCACTGCCTTTCAGATTCTGCGTCCTCTAGTTCAGGAACTAGGAGATGCCGCACCATTTGGTGACAAAGGCCAGACAAGACTTAAATGCAGCTAGTGCTGCCACCATCCTTCAAGACTCAGGTAACTCTGCCAAAGCCATTTCCTACTTTGTTGTCTTAGATTCCAGCTGCTGCTTAGTTTACTGTGTTAGACTTAAAAGATGCTTTTTACATACCCCCAGACTCCCAATCACAATTTCTGTTTGCCTTTGAGGAAACAAATAGAAGCTAGACAGTATTGCCTCAAAGATTTAAAATAGCGCTGTTCTGGACAAGCCCTAGCAAAGGAATTAACAAGCTTCAGAGATAAAGCATCTGTAATTGTTTTGCAATATGTAAATGACATCCTTTATGTGCCTCCACCCAGGAGGAATAACAAAAGCCTGTTACAGAGCTCCTAAGCATTAAAAACCTGTCCTGATAAAAATGGTTAAAATGTCCTAGGCATCAGGTTTCTGCTGAAACCAGATCTCAAGTAGAACTTACATTGAAATGATAATAGAGGAAGCCAAAAGTTCAGTAGGAGACCAATTTCCACCCCAAGGAAAAAACAAAGAGAGTGTTTTATTTGAGAATAACTAATGGCCAAGTACTTGTTGAGCTCATAACTTTTGATCGGTCCTATTTTTTATTCAACTTAGGTTTTTGAACATCTTGTTACATTGCAATGGAGATTCACATACAAAAAGCTACAAGTTTTTTTTGTGTGTTGTGTATATTGTTGTCTTGGATGTCCAAAAAAATCATGTCCATGATATTAGATTAACATAAAGAATGCTCAAAGAAATTAAAATTTTAAAAAATGGATCCAGATATATTTGATTCACGTGATTTAAAAGTTTCAATTTAAATTTAGTAAATAAATGAAGATAAAATATATTTAACCTCACAAGTCTTTAGGTGGTCAAATTCATAAAATGTTGAAGTCTATAAAATGTGTAATATCAATTTTTTTTTAGGACTTTTCTTCCACAGGAAAGAGATGGCAAATACTATTCAATATACTTGTCTGATCTTGGTTTTTACAGTAAAATAAGTAAATTAGATTTGATATATATTGAACTAATCAAATATGTTTGTTAGAGACACCTGGTTAATTTATAAAGTTAAAATGCTGTTAAATAACATCGAGTACTCTTAACACCTTAAATTCTATGGGATAACAAACTTTAACATAATTGGTGTTTTCAAGGATTGGTAAATAAAAGGATTTAAAATTATTTTATATCATCACTAAAAGCAAGGTTACTAAGAGTGAAATCCTAACAAGTACAATTCTATATACAAAGGAATCCAAAAGTTTCAACTGTGATTCAATTAACATACTATAAATAACATAAATACTTCATCTTATTAAAATGGAATAATTTATCTAAATCCAGAAATTTCATAAGAGTTCTTTTAGAATATAAACAAAAAGGAGTCAACAGATTGGAAAGGGAAAATGTAAGGTTCCAGGTATGAAAATAAATTCAGTAAAAGGAAAAAGAATGTTTCTGGATAAGAAAGTCTGTGTGTAAGTAAAGGGCAAATTCCAACAAGTTTTTGTGTAACTAAATGGTCATATGTATGTGAGACCATCAATTAGAAACTGTTTAAGGTTTTTAAAATGAGAAGGATTTCTTTAAAAACACTAATTTACTCTTAACATTGTGTCTGTTAAGTTTTATTCTTTAGAGCAATTAGTCTTAAAAATTGGGGTTTATACAATTCTGATTAAATAACTGTCAAAGTATTGTACTACGTTACAAAGCCTAAATTTTTCTTTAAAAACTAAATTTGGTTAACATCAAGATAATTGTGCTATTACTCTTCTTTGTATGTCAATGTGTCCATATCTTCCAGGTACACAAGTCTTTAGAGTAGAGAATTTTTCAAGCTGCTGTTCTATAAATTAAACTTATCTGTGTTGGTAATTTAAACTTATAAGAATAGCAAATTTTATTGGGGACTTATTTTTATCATTTAATGTTCTATAACAGAACCTGCTATCAATAGAGTATATGTAAATTTGTTACTTTTTACACTGAGATTTAAATGCAAATGTATTTAAAGTTATTGAGAGCCTGATTTGTTTAAAGGTTAATATCATGAAACATGGAAGCATTTGGTCACTTTGCTACACAAAAGGAAAGTTAGAAACTCTCAGCCTTTCCTTGATTTGTTTTAAATGTGATATATTGTGTTAACAACTATTCACATAGACTCAGGAACCAATACATGTAAACTGTGTAAAATGATGTTCTAAGAGGAGGCAAAGATGAGTTCAAAACTGGAACACTCTGCCTAAGATTGTAAAAAACACCTGAAATAAGGGTCTGCCTCCCACCCTGCTACAAGTCAGAATGTCTCCAAAATAAGTCAGCTTTCAGCTCATTTAAAATTATATTCAAAAGATTGTTTTTTGTTATAAAAATCACTGTGATATCAAATAGGAAATATAATATATAACTCAGGCAGGATTTAAGATGGCTATTACACAAACTAGATATGTTTTTATTGTTAATTCTATTTTGTATTTTCCTTATAAGCTCTATAACTGATGCCTGATTAATATTTTGAAGAAGTACTGCTTCAGGAACAACCTAAATTAATTTGAGATACTAAACCATCACTTGTAGAACAGATAAGATAATATAGACCCCAGTTAAATAAAAGGGATAAATAACTGTAAAGTTATAGACATTGAAGTTAAAGCCCAGTACTCATACTTTGTAACTGGTGAAACTGGCTTGCTGGATGTTTAAGATCAAACTTAAGGATTGAGATTTTAAAAAAGGGGCCAAGAAAAACAGTATTTGGCTCTCGCCCTCAGAGTCAACCTGAATCCAGGGAACAAGAGAGCTTCTCTAAGGAGCTTTGCAACTCTGGGTCACACAACCTCCTGATCAGGGAGATTGATGAGACTCACTGGAGGATGAAAAGTCAATTAGTCCACCTGCTACAGAGGAGGGTCATTGCAAAAGGGAGAGACATCCCTAATGCTTCCAAGGGAAGCCACCTCATCAAGGAGACTGACCCTACCTAGCAAATGACACTAACAGAGCTAAGAAGCTACTCTCAAATTCCCCATGAGTGACCCCTGTGGGAACTTGGCTGACTCTTAAGAGACAGGAACAGGTCAATTTGACCAGCTTGATCTTAAACACCTAGCAAAACAGTTAAAACAAAACCATAGGCATTCTTGGGCATTTCAAAGAAACAATAGTTTATTGTAACTTAAGATGCACTTGTATCAGCCCCTAGAATAGGACTGGAGGCCATAAAAGAGAGATTCTTAGGCAAATGTGCCTGATAGCTATCAAAAGAAACTGTCAGAGTCAGAAATTTTTAAGGCCTACAGTTTAAGGCCTACAGATCTTCCTAAGCTCCACAGCTAGGCTTGATCTATTTTTGCTTGTATGATTATCTAGCCCTAAGTAACTAATAGAGATCTCTACTAAACAGGTTATTCCAATGAAAGGATATTTTACAAAAATCAGATGACATTAAATGGCTTAACTGTATTTTCTGGGGACATCAATGATATTAAAAATTAAATGTTGTATTTACATTCCTGATTCCTCTGTCAGTGTTAAAGTTTCCAAATAAAGGCCTCAACCTCTCCGGCCTTTGATAGGCCTTGTTATGGGAAAACTTCTCAGTTCTTCCACCTGGTGAGAGATTGACTTCTATCATGTTCATGATATTCATTGACATGTTCCAGATGCTGCAACATTTACTCTGTATTAATCTCATTGCAGTACTTATGTCTTTTTGTTTCTCTGTCATAGAAGCGACCACCCCCAGATGACTTTACAACCTGCTCTTCCCAAGCAGACTTCTACCCTGGACCCCTCTTTGACCAGATTTCTAAAAGGAACTTCAAACTGCTTCCCCGACTCTGCCCCTTTCCAGCTTGAAGCAGCCAGAGTCATCCAGAGTGACCCTCTCCTTACAGCAGTGAAACGTTCCTAATTGAGGACAGGCAGTTAATATAGAATAAGGAATCTGGTCAAATTGAGGAATGGAAGCCATCATAGTCTGGGAAATTGGAGGCTGAAAAATCACTAGTTTCCTAAACAAGGATGAGTTAGTGTGGATAAGACCAGTGGGGAATGTTATACTCCCCAAAAGAACCAATAAAAAAAATGGGGTTTGCTATATTGCCCAGCCTAGCATGAACAATCACTTTTAAAACTGAGTGAGGGAGTGTTTTTCCTGTTTTTGATCACCAGCTTAGTTGCTAGTGAGGAATTGATGGGCCTGGAAACCCAATATTACTTCTAGACCTCATACTGAGTTACAAAATATTGAGAATCAGGCAGCAACCTTTATTTAGCCATTTGGATGAATGTGCTGTTATTTTATTATAAAACATTTATGTGTCTTTTTATATCAGAAAAAAAAAAGATTCTCGAGTGCCATCAGGAGAGTCAGCCCCACCCTAATCCCTCCCCCTCCCTATAAATTCTGGCAACAAAGAACTGGTGCGCAATCCCCTGGCACACTGCTTTTAGGTGTAAGGGTGGTGGTCGCTGGCCAGCTAAAAAATAAAAGCTTCTTTTGACTTTAAAAAGTAAAGAGAAACCAAGTCAAGTTAAAAACCAAAAATAAGCCAAAATAACGGGGAATACAAATCATATCTCCATAATAACCCTGAATGTTAATGGCCTAAATTCTTCAATCAAAAGACATAGATTGGCAGATTGGATTTTTAAAAAAGACCCAATAATATACTGCCTTCAAGGGACTCATCTCATGGGAAAAGACTGAAAGTGAAAGGATGGGAAAAAACATATCATGCACATGAACTATGAACTATATTAAGAAAAGCAGGGGTTTCCAACCTCATATCAGAAAAAGTGGACTTCAAGCCAAAGATACTCAAAAGGGATAAAGAAGGACATTTCATACTGCTTAAGGGAATCATACATCAATAAGACATAACATCATAAATATTTATGCCCCAAACAATGGAGTATCTATGTACATCACACAAATCCTTCTCAATTTCAGGAATCAAATAGACCACAATGCAATAATACTGGGTGATTTTAACATACCTCTCTCACCACTAGATAAATCTTCCAAACAATAATTGAACAAATAAATTACAGAACTCAATAATACAATCAATAATTTGGACTCCATTCATCAACAAGGAAAAACACTTTTTTCTCAGCAGCACATGGATCCTTCTCTAAAATAGACCATATGTTATGCCACAAAGCAACTTTTGGCAAATCCAAAAAAATAAAGATACTACCCTGCATTCTATCAGATCAAAATAGAATGAAATTAGAAATCAATGATAAAATAAAAAAAATAGAAGCTACTCCAACACCTGAAGACTAATAATACACTATTGAATGATGCATGGAGAGCAGAAGACATCAGGGAGGAGATTAAAAAATTCTTAGAAGTAAATGAGAATACTGATAATAACATACCCAAATATCTGGGAAACTATGAAAGCAGTACTAAGAGGAAAGTTCATTGCATTGAGCTCATTCATTAAAAGAATAAAAAGTCAAAATTAAAAGAATAAAAAATCAAAAAACAAATGACCTAACATTACATCTCAAAGCCCTAGAAAAATAATAGAGCAACACCAAAAGAAGTAGAAGACAGGAAATGATTAAAATCAGAGCTGAGATCAATGAAATTGAAACAAAAGAAACAACTTAAAAAATGAACAAAAAAGTGAGCTCTTTAAAAAAATAAATCAAATTGATAAACTCTTAGCCACACTAACAAAGAGAAGAAGAGAGAAAACTCAAATTATTAAAATTTGTGTTAAAAACAAGGAAATATCATGATGGACAATACTGAAACACAAAACAAAATTAGAAGCTATTTTGAAAATCTATACTCCAACAAAACAGAAAATCCCAAAGACATCGACAAATTTCTAGAGACATACAATTTACCCAAACAGAATCAGGAGGACAGCTACAATATAATCAGATCAATTTCAAGCAATGAAATAGAAGAAGCCATCAAAAGCCTACCAACCAAGAAAAGCCTGGGACCAGACAGATTCTCAGCCGAGTTCTACAAGACCTTCAAAGAAGAACTTATACCAATGCTCCTCAAAGTATTCTGTGAAATAGAGGAGGAGGGAACCCTTCCAAACTCATTCTATGAAGCTAGTATCACCCTGATACCAAAAGCAGACAAAGACACATCAAGGAAAGAAAACATCAGACGAATATCCCTGATGAACATAGATAGAAAAATTCTTAACAAAATTCTGGCAAATCACATACAAAAACATATTAAAAAGATAGTGCACCATGATCAGGTGGGGTTCATCCCAGGGATGCAAGTTTGGTTCAACAACTGAAAATCAATAAATGTAATTTGTCAAATCAATAGACTTAAAGTTATAAATCATATGATCATTTCAATAGAAGTAGAAAAAGCATTCATATTCAAAACACTAGAAAAAATAGGGATAGTAGGAACGTACTTCAACATTGTAAAGGCTATCTATGCTAAGCCCAAGGCCAACATCATTCTAAATGAAGAAAACCTGAACGCACTCCCTCTAAAAACTGTAACAAGACAGGGATGCCCTCTTTCACTACTTCTATTCAACATAGTCCTTGAAACTCTAGCCAGAGTAATTAAACAAAAGAAATTAAAGGGAAAGGGATAGGAAAAGAAGAACTTAAACTATCACTATTTGCCAATGACATCATTCTACATTTAGAGGATCGAAAAATTCCACCAGAAAACTTCTAGAACTAATAAATGACTTCAGCAAAGTAGCAGGATATAAAATCAACACCCACAAATCTAAAGCATTTCTATTCATAAGTGATGAATCCTCTGAAAGAGAAATTAGGAAAACTACTCCATTCACAATAGCCTCAAAAAAATTAAAATACTTGGGAATCAGTCTAACAAAAGAGGTGAAAGACCTGTACAGTGAAAACTATAAAACACTAAAGAAAGAAATTAAAGAAAAACTTAGAAGATGGAAAGATCTCCCATGTTCTTGGATAGGCAGAATTAATATTGTCAAAACTTAACAAGGCTCCTAAAGCACAGGAAATCAAGAATCAGCAAATGGGATGGATTCAAACTAAAAAGTTATTTCTCAGCAAAGGAAACAATCAATAACGTGAAGAAAGAACCTAAAGAGTGGCAAAAAATCTTTACCACATGCACTTCAGAGAGAGCCTTAAACTCTAGCATATATAAAGAACTCAAAAACCTTAACACCAAAAATACAAATAACCCATTGAATTAAATGGGCTAAGGAAACATAGCAGATACTTCACAGAAGAAGATATACAATCAACAAATATATGAAAAAATGTTCTCACTTAGTCAAGATTCACTGACTTTTATATCTTACTCAAGCCTCTCATCCTCAGGGAAGCCTTCTGCGAGTCCCTGGTTACACCTAATGATCAATCGGCTCTCAGCACAAGGCGATCTCTCTTAACCCCCATCATAGACACACTATCACATGGACTTGTCTGACTCCTGGAAGGGTATCTGCAGGGTGGCTGACACTGTCAGCTTTAGTTCAGTCCAGAACCTAGCACATTGCCACAGGGCCCAGCCTGGACTCATCCTGTTCTCTCTCTTCTGTGTCCCAACCACCTGCTTCCCTCTCTGGTGTTAGCCCCGTATCTGGATCAGTTTGCCCAAACTCATCTTAAGTCTCAGATGCACAGTTCCTTCAGGTAGAATCCTCCAAAGCTATCAGGAGGCCTTAGACGTGCAGTGAGAGGTGGGAGGGGAGAGGATGCTCTTGAGTCCTGAGGTTAGGCCTCAGTCATTGGTGGAGTGTGTGTCCTTGGACCCTGGGCTTCAGCACTTCTCAGATTTGCTTTCTTTTGCCCCTCTGCCCACCAGGTGAGACCAAGACACCAGAAAGCACTGCAGTTGGCTATTTCCCTTTCCCGTGGGGATTAGTCCTTCATTAAACACAAGGCTCAGGCTCTGCTAGAACGGATTCTCTCGAAAGCCTTGTTAAGAACAGAATTTTCTAAATGCAATTCACAATGGCTACTTTTCTCTTCCCCTTGATGGATGCAAAAGATTATTTTCTCTGATCTTCATCTGAGAACCTACATACATGGCACCTGAAGGTAAAACGAATGGAGGTGTAGGATCCCCGCCCTACCCCCCAAGAGGTAAAAAGAGTCCATTTTCAATTTGCTCAGCATTTTTTCTTATTGTTTCAAGCTCCTCGCACCATAGACCAGGAACCAGAAGTGAGCTTCCTGACCCTCTCCAGCCGAGGAATGGCTACAGAGCCTAATCTGACCTTCCACTGCACCTCTACTGAGTTCCACAATGCACATGTTCTGCCCTCGTGGGTTCCAGGAGGAAGAACCCAGTGTGACTCACAGGAAAGGTCTTGCAGTTGATGTATTTGTATACAGACACAATCGCTCAAAGCCCATAATGTTTTAATATGCCTAAATTTCTTATGTGGATTTTTATTAGATGCCATTCAAGTAATCCAAGGTAATTATTTGTAGGAACTAGCCCCGTGGGATAGCGAAGGCTCAGAGACATTTGTAAGAGGTCTTTGTACAAATGAAGACAAACGAAAAGAGAATCAGGACAAGATGGCAGTGTGCACGTTGGCACCTCTGTGAGTGAGTCCGTCACCATCCTCCCAGTGTGTGTGGCCTGCGAACACAGGTCGGCTCTGTGGGGAATTGCTGATGAGTTTATCATCTAACTGGAAAGGCAAAACTGACAGGGACAATGCATCCAAGATTGTCCTCATCGAGCATCGGTCACCCACAGCATAGCAATGCCAGAGGATAGGAACACAAGAAGGATAAAGATGGGGACAGGAGGCAGAACCACCTGGGAGGACGGGGCCAAGTGGAGCCGTGATGGGCGACGCCTGTCCAGCCTTAGTGCACGGCTTCCCTCACATCTGTTCCTCCTGCTGGTTCCCCCCTTCCTCCCACCTGCAGCCCAATTAAGCCATTTTTGCTCATTGCCTCAGAAGAAAGGTGTGACTTTGTGGAAAGGAGAAGATTTTAAAAAATAATTCTTTATTTTCCATGTTTCAAAAGAAGATGCCCCTGGAGAAACAGAAAAGCTTGGATAAAATAACTGCTAGGGGTAAAGGGGACATTTTCTCCTTCCTGAACTAGAGAAAGATTGCCCAGACTTGGGGAAGGTCAAAGAGAGACCGATGGAGAGCCTGTGTCAGCCCGTCTGCGTCCAGTGAATGGGTTGACGCTGGAAGGCAATATGGTGGGCCTATGGGAAGGGTCCCAGAGAGGCAGCAAACCCCACTGGAGGATCGGTAAGGCTCAGGTAGGAGGAACCTGCCTTTGGCCTAGCTGGAGCCCTAAGAAGGAAATGGGAGAGGCACTGTATGCACACCTGGATTAGCAACAGAAACTTCAGTGGAAAACAGATGCCTCTGTGGGCAGGTGCCATGAAGGACCTGATGTCCCCAATCCAATCTGAAGTCAGCACCACTGAAGCCACACATATACCCACCTGAAAAGAGAGCAAAAGACAAATGGAGCATTTCCACTTGTCCCAGAAGAATGAAAACCTATGGCTGAATTATAGAAAAGAACAAAATATGTCTGTGGATTCAGGTCTAGAATCATACCAGCTACAGGCTAATTGGAAAGTGTGCTCCAACTAAAACTTAAGGAAGGATTGTTTTGTGTGAAGGTCTAAGCTAAGTGCTTCTGCTGTTTAACGTGGACCAAATCATAAGGAAATTTATGGTATTTAGTTAGCTTGGCAAGGTTACTGAGTTAGTGAGTGACAGATTAAGAGCTCCAGGCATTACTGGATAACAGGTAAGTCTGTGCAGTTAACCTTCGCTCTATTCTTACCCCTCCTGGAAAGCAATATATAATGGCAAAACCTCCCAACCTGCCCTCACTGAGCTCACAGTGGAGAGCAGCAGGGTTCCCAAGGAGATGAGTCCTGTCATACTAGATGAAAAAACCCAACAGCCTGGATCATTACTATTATCTTTATAAGAAGGGAATCTCAGCTAGAGGTGAAGAAACAGCCAGATGTAGATTTTGTTTTCTTTAAAGTAAGTAATATTGGTGTCTGAGTTTGGAAGAGTTTGGTGACTTGTGTGTTTATCAGGCAAATGACCCTGCTGAAATTCACTGTCTCTCTCTTTAAAACAGGAATAATGAAGGTCATCTTCCAGGCTCAAAGTGAGAAGTCAATGAGATCATGTGGATTAAATATTCCGTATGTGAACTCCTTCCTTTGCCCCATCACAGATCATCCTCAAGAGCTATCACCCACGCTGATTCATTCCCAGAGAGGAATTCCCATGCCAGGATGTCAGGGGGACCCTCCAAGGTGGAGGAAGCCCAGCTCCTGTATTCTCAGTGTCAGACCAGCTTGGCTTTGACTTGCACTGTCTAAAAATTGACTCACATTGTCCATAATCCTTTGAAGTTACTTCAGACTGAAAAAGTCATTCCATGCCTGACCTACCAACTCTAGCTGTCTTTGAATTTGCCTCTCAATCCAAATCATGGGCCACCATCTGCCTCTTTCAAGTACCATCCTCACCACAGCCTCAAGAGGCCAGGTCTCCAACTTAAGTGAATGTGTGTTGAGTTGGCCTAAGTGGAAACACACTATGTTTCATAGCAGAAGAGAAAGATAAATAAGACGTGGTCTTTTCCCTTGAGGAGTTCACAGTCTGGAAGAGGAAAATTAAAAATATATAAAAATAACTGATACAAAGCAATTGATAAATTACACAAGAGGTATTGCATGTGCCACCAAACAGAGTACAGACTGGAGAGGGAGTAAGAGAAGTTTTCATAGAAGAACTGATTTTTGAAGACTGGTGTGCAGAAGCTTTCCATCACTGTGACAAAATACCTGAGAAGAACAACTTGTGAGGAGGAAAGGTTGTTTTGCCTCAGGGTTTCAGAGGTTTCAGGCCATGGTCACCTGGCTCTGTTCTTTTGGGCCTGTGGTGAGACAGCATATCATGGTGGGAACACATGGCAGAGGAAACCACTCATCTAACAATAGCCAGGAAGCAAAGAGAGAGATAGGAACATGTCAGGGGTCCTAATATCCTCTTTAAAAGCATGGCCCCTAACTTCCTTCCACTGGGCCCCACCTCCCAAAGGTTCCTCCATTTCCCACAGCACCACGACTAGGAGCCAAGGCTTCAGCTCAAGGGTCTTTGGAAGATATTTTATATTCAAACTATAGCAAGTGGCTATGGCTGTACACCAAATAATGAGGGAAAATGAAAGAGAAGGTCAGATGGAAGGAGATTACAAAGGAAAGGGAATGGCAGATGGTTAGCAAGTCCATAGTGTGTCCAGGGACAAGATGTGGCACACACTAACTTGCAGTAGAAAATGGCTATGGATGGCCAAATACATGGATTGTTTTGTAAAATGACTAAAATCAAACTGTGTGAGTGGGGAAAAGGATGATCACCACCACATGGTACAACCAGAGAGTCAGGTGCTTCTTCCTTGGTGTCAAATGCTGAGGAAGCAGTGTGAGGGAAAGAGGCAGTGTGAGTGAAGGGAGCAGTGTGAGTGAAGGGAGCAGTGTGGGTGAAGGAGGCGGTGTGGGTGAAAGAAGGAATGTAAGTGAAGGAAGCAGTGTGATTGCAGTGAAACTTAGGCTTCTGCTTCTGAATTTAATACTTTCCCCCAAATCCAATGGTTATTGACACAGCAGATACCTTGCAAATAAAGAAAGACAGGTGTGTAAACTGCCTGAAACAGAATCTGTGTTCAATAAATGCCATCGTCTTCGTTCCCACAGTGTCTCTTGTCCAAGTGAAAGCTCCACATTGCAGGTCCCTTTCCTCCAGATGCCCTGCTCCAGGATCATAAATACCTCTTTGAAAATGAGCCCCCGAAAGCTGAAGAGTTCCACAGACGGGTGAGGAGTCATAATCTACCGTCATCTAGAAATGGTAGTTCTACTGTGGTGTGGATTATTTTTTCAAATACAAAATCAGGACTTCACATTGATTGCTTGTACATCCCTCACAGATAAAGTCGCACTTCCATAAATTCTGAGTTCTTAAGATTGGGATGGAGTCTGAGCATCAGTAATTGTTTAATTTTAATTTCTCCAAGTGATTTTAATGTTCAGGCAAAGTTCAAATCCACGAAGGCGGTCACTGGACCAGCAGCATCACAATCATCCAGGAGTGTTTTAGAAATGCAGAATCTCAGGCCCAACCCACACCTACTGAATCAGAATTTGCATTTTCAACAAAATGGTTGAAATGTTAAGCATGTCACAATTTGAGAAGCACCTACGTACCTAACACTCCTGCCCAGTACACACCACTGCCAAGCTCATTTCAGCCTGAAAGGGGAAAAAGTGAAAAACCCACAGATGCAAATATGAGATTGTTACCAAGTCACAGAACAAAAACATAAGTAAACACCTCTGCTTTTCAAGGGCAGGACCTCACTGCACAGCACCCAATGACTGAAAAAGAAAGAAGAAAGGAGAAAAAAAATCAGTAAGAAGGAGCATTTGTTTTAAGTGAGAGAAATTCCTGACAGAAGCACAAAGTCCTAAAATAGTTCAGAGCAGATGGGATCAACAGAAGCCTTCGCTGACCAGGAGCAGCTCCCTGAGAAGTGAACATGACTTAGCCCATGTCCCTGGGCAGCAGCCTGGGCTCACAGGACACTGTGTCCAGCCCAGGGACTGCTCCAGGTTCAGCATGTGCTCCTCTGGGATGAGATCAAGGTCTTCTCCTCACCTCCGCCCACCCAAGGGATCTCATGTTTATGACAGGTTTTGCATGTGCTCCCAACTATGCTCAAGTCAAAAGGGAAATCCCCAGGACCAGCCATCAGGTGGCCTGTGCTAGAGACCACCGTGCGGAAGCAGAGACCATGGTCAAGCACCACCAAGGTTCAGAAAAAATTTTTGAAATTGCAAGATTTTGCTTGGTGTTTAAAGTATCAGTCTTGAGCCAGGCGTGGTGGTGCACGCCTGTAATCCAAGCGACTCCGGAGGCTGAGGCAGGAGGATCACGAGTTCAAAGCCAGCCTCAGCAACTTAGGGAGGCCCTAAGCAACTCAGTGAGACCCTGTCTCTAAATAAAATACAAAATAGGGCTGGGGATGTGGCTCAGTGGCCAAGTGCCTCTGAGTTCAATCCCTGGTTCAAAAAATAAATAAATAAAGTATCAGTCTGGTAAGGAGCCAAGGGCACTTGGGGACACTGGAGCTGGTGAGAACTGGCAGAGGTTTGTAGCAAGGAAAATCCACCTGGGAGCCAAACGAACAGGTAGAACATCAAGGGTTCACTTCTTCAGTGGCTTCCAAGGTCATTCCTGGAGATGACCTTGGAAAAAAATCTCAGGCTCCATGTGAGGGAAGAAATGTCACTGAGGTCTTCAAAGTCAGCCTGTAACCAAGTCTCAGTGAGCGAAGAGGGGCTTTGGAAATCTTGAAGCAACGATTTGCAACTGATTTCCTAATCTGTTTTTATTAATGATGGCAAATCCCCAGGTGACTCCAGCACTTTTGTTTACTTCATCGAAAAGGACAATGATACCAAAAGGTTAAACTCACCTCTCTGAATAGAATTCTAAAATGAGTCATTTTCCAGCTTCCACAAAATGTTACTTTGGAGGCCTAACTCCAAAGGAGAGCCCGATCAGAGAAGGCATCAAGCATACCTGGAGACTGTTCAGCACTGAATAGGATCCCTGGGGAGATAAACCAAGGCAAGTGTAGCCTCCAGCCACCACTTCCTGGGGACATGGGACTCCTCAGACACCCCCTCAGAAGAGCAAGAGCCCAGTAAGTGCTTGCTGGTATTGTAATCCTTATTGCTAATATTTTAGGCTGATACATGAAATTGATGCTTTTGTGGATCAAAAATATTCAGACATTGGCAAGCTTATATGCTTCAACCTACTATCAAATTAGTCAAAAGATGTTAAATGGTTAATGGTAGGAAAAGTTGTGGTGAATGTGGTAAAGATTGCTCTAACTCTCTTAGAAGTTATATAATTGATATAGTCTTCCTAGAAATAAATTTGGTAGTAGGTGTAAAATGCCTTAAATTTTTTCATACTGTATAACACAAAATTCCCACACCTAGGAATCTATCACATAAAATGCAAAAGTGTATTTTGCAACACTGTTTAAAATTATTACTTACATGTCCACTAACAGGGAGTCACAGAAAAATTCCCTGTTACATTCACAGAGCAGAATGATATATAACCATTAAAATTGCATTCTCAAGGAACATTTAATGACATAAGAAAATGCTCATAATATAAGTTGAAGAATGCAAAAGTGGGCAAAAATGTTCAAAATACAAACTCTGGGAGATGTTTATTTTCTTTTTAATTTTTTTAAAAAAAATCTATGTTTTAGAATTAAATAAATTAATTTTCATAATTTCCAAAGGAAAGCCAAAGTTACGTATTCTCACTGAAACCTGCAACTACCTGCGTGCACACACACAGAGAGAGGCACACGATTCACGTGCGTTAGCATGGTTCACGATTCTGGAGGATCGCTGCTCAGGCAGACGTCTCCACTGTTCAGCAGGAAGCTCCTGAAAGACTGGTCAGCTCTTCTGTGAAATAGGCACTGGCTGCTTTCACCCTCCATTTATCTGAATCCCTTGCCTTGAACATCCTCCCCTCACTGTTGCCACCACTCGAGAACTATCCATCATGAACCTCATCCAGTCCTGATCAACCCCACCCCACACACATACCTGTTGGAAGACCAGCCTTAAACTAACTTTTAATTTCCAATAAGCACGAAGCTCACCTTCTCGAGACCCTGCCGAAGCTCTGCGAGGTGTTCTCGCTATGGCAGAGAGCCTGGAGCTCCGCCCTGCTGCACCCACAGGTGTGTTGATGGCACTTGGGAGCCAGCAGAGGACGGCGATGCTTATGAAATCAGGCATTTTTCCATGTGTCAGGCACTGCACGATCCAAGTAGTAAGAGATATTCTAGCCTAAGTAATCAAATAAGATAACCAATAATGCAGAGAATGCTAAAGAAAAAAGAAGCTGTTGTGGTTTGTATTTGAAACGTGTCCTGGAAGCTCATGTGTGGGAGACTTGGTCCCCCATGTTCAGTACTCAGAGGTGTGGCCTTTAGAAGGTGATCAGATCATAAGGGCTCTAACCTCCTCAGTGGATTGATCTGTAGATAGAGTCACAGCTGGATGGGCTGTTGGGAGGGTGGAAACATTAGGAGGTGGGGCCCAGTTGGAGAAGGTAGGCCACTGGGACATACCTCTGGGGGCATGTTTTGTCCTAGGCCCCTTCCTCACTGTGTCTCTGCTTCCTAGCTGCCGAGAGGAGGGCAGTTTTGTTCTGACCACCATGATGATCTGCCTCACCACAGACCCAGAAAAAATGGAGCCATGTGACCATGGACTGAAATGTCCAAGGCCATGAGCCAAGATAAGTCTTTTCTCCTTTTATCTCAAGCATTTTTCACAGCAACAGAAAACTGACCAACACAGAGGGTGTGACGCAATAGTCTTCCATTCTCACCAACATCCTCGCAGTGAGATGAGATGAGAAAGCCAAGTGGCTCCATTGGCTAAATGTGATCAGCAGAAGCATAGGGTGACCCCCACAGTGACTTTTACCTCTGTGTGATCCCTTCCCTTTTGAGGGTGCTGGGACCTGTGATGTGTTGAGATATCACCACTGTGATTATGTGAGGAAGGTTAGGTGGAAAAAGGGATTTTTCAGTGGACTGAGTTAGTCAAGAGAGAGATTATTCCATCAGAACTAATCTTATCACAAGAGCCCTTTAAAAGTAGAGTTTTCTCAATAGTAGACTGAGACAGACAGTACTCCCCTATGTATATGGAAGATTATATGAACTGTGTGAATAAAATAATTAATTAATTAATTAATTAGTTAATTAATTAAAAGTAGAGTTTTCTCAGGCTGATGGCAAAAGCATAGAAAGGTTCTGAGTGCACAAAAGGGGATCACATGAAGGGAGTCACATGGGAAGGAGTGTAGGTGGCCTCTAAGGGCTAAGGGTGACCCCTACATGACAGCCAGCAAAGGACACCTCCATCCTACAATCATAAGGAGCTGAATCCTGCTGTCTCCGTCCACTCAGCTCACTATAACAAACTGTCATAAACTGAATGGCTTATAAACAACATGAATTTCCTTCTCAACACATTTAGTGTCTTCTTTGTAGACGATGCGTCGTCACATGACATAAGAGACAAACACATTCCCTTAGACCCCCTTTATAGGGGCACTATTCCCTTCACAAGGACCCTACTTTCTTGACCTAAGAGTCTTCTAAAAGTCCTACCTCCTGAAGCCACCACCTTGGGGTTAGGATTGCAATGTGAATTTAGGGGGGACACACACTCAGACTACAGCACCTGCCCCAACCCAGATGAGCTTGGAAGCAAATTCTTTCCCAAGGCCTTCAAATAAGAGCCCAGCCAACACCTTGGTTTGAGTTTGTCTTGTACGATCCTATGCAGAGCATCTGCTAAGCCCACCCGAACTTCTGATCTGCAGCACTATAAGCTTATAAATGTGTGCTGCTTTGCATCTCTGAGCATGTCGGAATTCCTTATAAAGCAGTAGACACCAAATGACAGATATGAGTGCAAGATAAACCAGGTGATCACCACGAAATTCTCAAAGCTCAAACTGGACCCCAGTACAGCAGTGATTCCCAAAGGACTGTCCCCCAAACCTCTCACAAGGAAGCCTGGACAAATCAATCAATGGAGCAGCAGAGGAAAGATGTTCTGGGCAACCAGGGTCGGGGAGTGCTGAACACCAGATGACTGGGTAATATCAGAGCTTACGGTAGGTGTCTCCATTTCACTCACCCCACGTGGGGCGGGCAAATGAGAGACAAGGTACAGAATCACATAACCAGTACTCTGCCTGGTGCTGGGTCAGACAGGGGCAGCAGGTGGCTGCTGGAGTCACCTGCACCATAGGAAGGTGTTACCAGACAGAAGGGTTGATGGAGAAGCAAGCTAGACAGACAGACCTTCTAGGTCTTTCCTGGGGACACAGGGTTCCCTTCAAAGGTCCTTCCCTGCCTGCTCTTCTGCTCCACCTTCTTCCTTCCTTCCTTCCTTCCTTCCCTCCTTCTTTCCTTCCTCCTCCTCCTCCTCCTCCTCCTCCTCCTCCTCCTCCTTCTTCTGTTGTTGCTGCTGGTGGTACTGAGGATTGAACCCTGGGCCTTGCACACACTAGCCAAGTGCCCTACAGATCTACCACCTTTTTATTCTTTCTTCAGGGGCCAGTAGAATTCCCACTTCTTCTAGGATGTCCTCCTTTAAAACCCCTGTCTTAAGTTACCTACTGTATCTGCATTTCAATTTCCAATGATCCTGATCAGTAGGAGGCATCTCCTACTTGATTAGTCCCAAGGTCAGTGACCTAATTTCTTCAAGCAATAACCCATCCCATTTTGAGGCATCTTTAATGATTAAAGAGTTTCTCCTCACACTGAACCAAAAGCCACCACTTAACAACTGTGCAAAACAAGGAACTCTCTCTCTCTCTCTCTCTCCCCCTCTCTCTGAGACCCACATCCCTCATTCACGAAGGCAATAAAAGTACTACCTTTCTCGAGATGGGTGGGAGGATTAAATGCCACAGCCCAAGTGAGATGCTTTCTGACACATCGGACAGAGTCAAACCTTGATAAAAGGTAGTTGTTGTTAACTGTTGAAGAAAACGTTGCATGCATCTATTACAATGTGTTGCATGCATCTATTACAATGTTACAATTGTCACATCTGTTACCTGTTACACTGCCTGGTGCCCAGTGGCCACTTGACGAGTGGCATTCATGATAGTGCCGTATCTAGAGCAGCTGTCTAAACTCACATGGATCCCACTCCCTGATACCTTCCAAATATACCAAGACAGGTGTGTAAGTTGCCTGAAATAGAATCTATGATCAATAAATGCCATTGCCTTCATTCCCACAACGTTCTCTGGTTCAAGTAAAAGTTCCACATTGCAGGTCACTTTCTTCTGAATGGCCTCCTCCAGGATTATAAATACCTAGGCCCAGATGAGCCCCCATAAGCTGAAGAAAGTTCTGCAGAGGGGATGAAGACTCATGATCTATCTTGATCTAGAAACAGTAGTTCTAATTCATTTCAAATATTTGAAACAAATATAAATTCAGGATTTCACATTGATGGCTTGTAGATCCTTTCACTGTTCTCTCATTTAATCAGAGGTTGTTTGAAGTTTTTATTCTATCATTTATCCTACTTGCCTTTGTTTTTGGCTTTGTCATCTGAAAAATTGAGCATCTGCTTCCCAAGTCTCCATCACCATTTGGCATTAAGTGTGCTCACATATCTGATTTCCCCAATAGATCTCAAGATGTTAATGAATAATAATTTCTTGGCTTTATAATATCCTCCAGAATGGATTTTAAACTTCAGTGATGGCAACCGCAAGTGAGAAATACATTGCATATTGCAACCAGCTTATTCACATATGTGATCTGATATGGAAGTTTCATAAAACAATAGTTATTTTTATACCTTCTGATATTGTCCATTTTATTTTTATTATTATTAGCTGTTGATCAAGACCCACTTGCTTGATTACCAGGTCATGGCCCATGGTTTGCAAAACATTGTTTTATAAAATTGTTTTTAATATTTTTGCACTGAAGTAGGAGATAAAAATTCATCTGTATTCTAAGGCCAGAAAGAAGTAGCTATGCTGCCCTAAGAAGCCTTTTCTTTGACTTTAAAATCCTTTAAATTATTGCATACAATATATAATACATCTGTTTGTTTTAGTAAAAAGTTAGTGGACCTTTCCCATTTTTTCTAATAAAAGTGTGATCCAGGGAATAGTTCCATTTTATCCCATGGTCTTCTCTGCCCTGTGGTACTCCACCAGGCTCACTAACTGATGGGTGAACTGGTTTGAAGGGAAAATCTCCTCATATGGCTGTTCCAGCACGAATGGGTCAGTGTATCCACGGGGTATATCCCTGAATACAGGAGTGCACATGGTAGAGGAAGAAGTAATCATCCCATTAAACAAACGTTATTTGAGCTTTTCTTTGGATAGAAGGACAGATGGGATAAAAGAGTGGTATAAGATAGACCAGGAAGATGGACTTTGTTAGGAGGGACTTATCCAGGAGTCTCCCATATTTCTGCATATCTTTTGAGCAGAGCAGCAAAAGTTGTTACAATGAATAGTAAATTGTCCTTTATTTCCATCCTAGAAGTCTCATATCTTCCACCAGTATACCTGATATTGTGCAGGGGACTTGTCAGCTTGCAAGTTGGGTAAAATCATAGACCCTTCTCAGTTCTTAATAGTCTCATGTTACTGATTATAACAGACAAGCCTTGAAATAATGAGTTTATATTTTATTCTTTTTCATTTATTTATTCAACAAATGAATATTTATTGAGTGCCTGTTCCATGATAGGTAATTTCCAAGAGGCTACAGATAAGTAGATCCCCCATTAGGAAAAACAAAATCTCTTAATAAAATACAAAAGCCTCATATTAAAATCCAGATAGAATATACTGGAGTACTCAAATAAATAAACAAGATCATTTCAGGGAGTGGATGTGCTAGAAAGGAAACAATCCAGGATAATGTTCTCGAGAGTTCTAGGTTAGATGCAGAGGAGGAGGGCTGGAGACTGGATGGTCAAAGAAGGTCTCTCTAGGGACCATGAAAGAGGAGCTGAGATGTCAATAGGGTCAGCCAGCCTGAGAAATTCTTGTAGATGCCTACGCAGGAAGGAGGGTGGAAAGCGAATGGCCAGTAACAATGGGAGAAAGATGAGAGCGGAGTCAACACGGGTGGGCGGAGTCAACACGGGTGGGCGGAGTCAACACGGGTGGGCGGAGTCAACACGGGTGGGCGGGGCCAAGTCCCAGGAGCCAAGGGGGCCCACAGGGGTTTGGCTACCATTACCTCCTTCTCGGTGCCCTTTGGTTCCTCCCAGGGCCCTCATGTGTCCTTCCCCTCTGGATGTGTCGGCCTGGCACAATCCTGACGGAGCTTCCAGAGGGCCTCCTTGAGTGGAACGTGAGGGACAGCAGCCCACCCCTTTCATGTAAGGCCCACAAAAATGGTCGCCTGTCAATGTAATAGGAGGAATTTTTGAAGACTGAGAGACTCCTAGAGTCATCTCCAAAGGTCAGATTTCAGATGCCTAGTGTCACAGAAGAGGGATTTGGGGGCAAATGCCCTGCTGGAACTTTTCCTGGCAGAGGGGAGAGATTTCTTCTAGTCCAAGTTAAATTCCAGGATGTAGACACTCATCTCTGACAGTAAAGAAATGAAAAGTGGCTTCCAGTGGCTTATGTAACAATCTTCTGAGACTTCCTGAAGAGTCTTATGTGGCACTCACCAATTAGTGCCTCCTGAAAGGAAGAAAGAAGAAATCGACCCAACATCTTGTGATGAGGAGTCATTAGATCATTCCATCAATTCCTTGCATCTATGCAAAGTTCAAAATAGTTTAGCCAAACTAAACAAATTCGTTATATTTCTAAATAGAGTAAAACTCATCTATTGATTAAAGCAACTGGGATACTGCAAGCTAAAAGTCTATACTGATACAAATGTCTAAAGGAAGTCTGGTATTCTTTCAAGTAAGTAGAGCAATTCAAGATTACCACTCACTCAGAATATCCAAAGAGATTCTGCAGAACCTGATTCCATGAAAGGAATGTTCTGTGATGCCACTTGATCTAGACATTGATATAGGTTCATATGGTCTATGATTGTATATATGAGTTTTGGTTCCCTTTAATCCAACAAGATTCCCATAATTTCATCTTTAGGGGTTATTTCCTTAGCAAACAAGTTTTTCATAGATAATTCGAAAGCTGTTGACCATCATTATCACAAAGGCCATATTATGGGTGTCTCCATTGATGAGGTCTCTGGAGTGCTATGATGATTGATCACTGCAGATGATCTTAGGGACACCGAGGACAGTAAAGAAGAATGTAGCTATTTGAATTCTCTGAGCTAGAAATAGCAGGATGCAGACATAGTGGTAAGAGCAAGAGGCCGGTTTCAGGGACCTGGTCCTGGTGGGTTGGATCTGAGGGGACGCCCAGCAGGCATGACATCCCTGAATGAGGTGCAGTCGACTGCAGGGCACCCTAGCCAGTGATCGGAGTTTCAACTCTTTCTTCCCAAAGTTCAACTAACACATATTAGAAGTTTCTCAAAATGGCTGAGTCACAGTATTTATGCTCCCAGGTTTGGAGGATGCAATGATTTTAGGGTCAGAGAGATCTGGAAAGGCTGGTACTGGGAATTTCCATGGCATGGGGATTTCTAAATCCCATTGATCCCAGGGACACAGTGTGTGCAAAGCCAGACTGCCACCTACTGACACTCCAAGGGGTGGCCGGGCACCGTCTGTTCTTAGGTATCATAATGGTGCTGTTGGATACAAATGGTCTTCTAATCAATCCATGTGCCAATTGCTAAAGACACAAAAGAAATGAAGGTGCCATTGACTGGAGACTGGATTTTTTTTGTTGTTGATTGAGAAAAAAATTGATAAAAAGTATTTAGTATCTGCTGATAGGTCAAAAATAAAAGAGGAAGTTGGTCTTGTTGAGTTTGAGTGGGCAAACACAGTTCCAGTGTCAACGAGCCTCTTATTTCTTCCTACCGGAAGTGGGACAGTGGGCTTGCTCCATTTAACCGAGAACTCCTTGAAGGCAGGAATGACATGTTGTGCCTCCCAGATCTGATATCTATCCCAGTGTATGTTAAAGGCTAAACAATGGTTTGTCACATGAGTGTTTGCAATTTTAATTATGATATCAATAATGAAATTAAAATGCAAATCAGTTGCTCACCCTGGCTATCTTGTTCAATACTGCCAAATAACTGTGTACTTTGGGCACCTTACTTACACACTCTGCTTCATTTCTTCATCTTTAACATGAAGATGATGTGAGCCACCTCCTTGGATTGACTTATGAGGACTAAATGACATCACATATATGATGTGCTCAGCACGCAATCATCTTCAATGAACAGAAATGTTTTCAAAGGGTAAAGCAGGCCTAAGGTCCTGCCTGCCACCTGTCCTCATCCTGGGGGACAGTCTCCCTGCTCAGGGATCCCCCTGTCTCTGCCTTCATTAGCAATGAATAGAGGTTTTCCAAAAGGACAGAAGCTCACCTCCACCCAACCTGTGGGCACTACCCAGAGAGCAGAGCAGAGCAGAGCCGGCTATGGAGGGGGGAGACTGAAGACTTTCCTGTTGTTATTTTGAGTCATGACACTGCGGGAACTGTGTTGCTGGATAGCGCATCTCTGGCTGGAAGGCAGAAGCACAGGAGGAGGAGGGCTGACCATTAATCAGAAGGAAGCAGAGGAGGAAATTGAGACAGGAAATGTCAACACCGGCATGTCCTACTCTGGGTCAGTCTCAAGGTACACCCACTGCCCTGCATGCTAAAACCAGGCTGGCTGCAGGCCAAGCCGAGGAAGGGGAGAAGGTGAGCCAGAGAAAATCAAACCCAAATAAATCAGCATGTTTCCCTTCCAAGGCAGAGGGACTGGCTGCCCTTAGACTTGGCTCTTAAATTCTTGCTAAAATTCTGGGAATCCATCATGATAGAAAATGCTTTCACATGGACAGGCAGATGCCCAAACAGCAGGGGAGGGACACGGCTTCCTGGAACTTTCTGAGCCTCCATTTTTCAATCTGTGAAATGGAGATAAACAGTGTGCCTTCCCCTCCTTGCAGAGCTGTTAAGGAGACCAAAAGGATAAAGAGGGTGAAGGTAGGGTTGTTGTGACCCTTGTAGTTCTTTTGAACACTTTCTGTCTTGATAGAGGGTTGAAAGCCAAAACTTGCATCAACTGAGGGGGGCTAGGTTGGCCGCAGAGTGCCCTCATGGAGGAGAGTCAACCCAGTTCCCAGAGCTGCCCACGTGCATGTGCTTGATTTCTTTCTGCAGAAAACTTCCTTTGCTTTCTATTTGATTTTTGTTAATAATTGAGTTAACCTTGTTAGTATTGCAAATTAAGCCCCCAGAGATCATTTAATCTAATGAATGTTTTCATTGTAACAGTTTCTATCCCTAAAGAATCTTTTATTCACAATATTATTTTAATTGTCAAATACTGCCCTGTGTATGTGAGTGATTATACACAGCCCTGACTTCAAGAACCATGGGATCAGCCTACATTGTGCACCACTCAGGGAGTTGATTTATCTGTGCCTCAGTTTGCCAATATGTAAAGTGGGCAAAATCATGGTCTCAGAATCTGCTGTGAAGACTGACACATGATAAATAACCCTTCACTGAACATTAGCTGGTAAATTGACAAGGCAACTAGGCCACAACGTTTAACAGCTTATCTTTTTAGTGAGTCAGCAAAGTCACATTTACTGGTTCAGCACAGATTCCAGACTGGTGTATCCCGGGCACCGGCTGAAACAATTTGCTTACCAACGTGACCAGAGCTGGACTGCTCCATCTAGCCAGCCATGTAAGAGCAACTTGCAGATAAATCACTGCAATTGCGTGATGAATGCTGTTTCAGAAGAAAATTCTAAACTCATCTGATCTCCAAAACACAAAGTGATGGACTCTGCTCGGGTAGAGCTGAGACATCATAGGAATAGAAACTCACATAGAATCTCAAAGAACGAGGATTTTTCCAGGAAGAGTTAGAGAAGAGCAATGCCCAGAGACAACTGGAATGTTCGGAAGCAGTCATAACATAGCAGGATTAGGCTGATGGACTCATTTGGCAGACGGAAACTGAAGTGCCTCTAAGGCAATGGCAGGACCTGGGACTTAAAAGTAGTGAGGTCACAGAGAGTGTCCTGTCCCATTCTAAAGAGCCCTGGTAGTGTCTTGTAGAAATGGGTTGGTTTGAAAGGTTTCAGGCAAGGGAGCAACCATCAGGTACTAGTTTCAAAAGGTGAGTCCAGCGGCCTGATTGGGTAGGAGCCTTGGGCAGGGTCATCATAGGTTAAAGGTCATTCTGGCAGCTCAGGTAGGACAAGCAGAGCTAAACTAAGGCCAATGCCAGGAGGGAGAGGAGGTCACAGGTAAGGGAGGCGTGAGGACGCTGTCACTGTCAAGTCACAGAGGGCCTTTGTGACACAAGGTGGAAAGGGAGAATTTGGCCTAAATGAACCCTTAACAAAGTGCAGGGGGTTTGCTTTGATTTATTTTTTTAATTTCCCTGGGTGGTTTGCCCAGGGTGGGGAATACAGCAACAAAGGACGTAGGCCCAGTGATGAGGGAACTGCATGGGTTCACAGGAACCTGAACCTGGAGCCAGCAGGGTCCTGAGTGACTGATGGGGCCTGCCGTCCTCTTCCACCCGCTGCCACATTTACATTCACTCTCTGGTTCCATGACAAGAACTTAGGTCTATCTCAACAGCTGAGAAAATGGACTCTTGAAAAAAAGAACTGAGCAGAGGGCTCAGGGGGCTCAGAGAAGAGGCTTCTTCTCATTCTACAGAGCAAGGACAAGCTAGAAGAGGTGACTCTGCCAGGAGCCCAGGGGGTAAGTTGAGCCACCCTAAAGGTACAGGGGGCACTCCAGGCAGAGGGGAGAGCATGCGGGCGGGAGGGGCTGGAGTTCATGTGCAACTGAAAGGGACCAGGACTGAGGCTCCTCTAGGTCACCCAGACTGCAAGGTAGCTGGAATCAGCAGGAAGGGCTGCTGGACGCTTACCTTCCCCTGGGACCAGTGACTTGCTCCCTCTTGAAGAAGGGTACACAACATCCTGTAAACTCTGCCTCCCCCCCACACACACACACACAGACAGTCATATCACTAGGTGCTGGGCAGCCAGCATTCCTAGATTCCTGCCCGGAAGCTGCCCCAAGGCAGATGATCTGCTGTCAAGCTGCCTGTGTTCCCACTGATATGATTGGAGAAAAGAAGCCACCAGGTCCAACCACCGGAGTGGTGCTCTGACCTAGCACATCTCCCGGGAATAAAAAGAAAGTCAGGGACTCGTGCCTCCTCTTCCTCATGACCTTGATCGATGTTCGTTTTTCATTTCTCCAATAAAGTCCACATTACAACCCAAATTGTGTAGAATTTTTATCTAACCCAGATGGAACTCAGTGGCCCAAGACAGTCCCAGAAGGAACCCATCCTCAGGACAGGTGCCCATGCTGTTCCACGTTAACGGGGACTATATGCATACAGTTGCAGGGGAATCCTGAGACAAGCAAGCAGGCCACTGAAGCCCAGAAGTCCCCACAGATAAGTGATCTGGTGATAAGTTTTCCAGATCCCTATTCTCAAAATGGATTACCTCTGACTTTCCAATGAACACAAGTAGGAAAACAAAAGTCAAATGAAACCAAGACTTAAGTTCTCCGTGGATATCATGAAGCCACTGAGCTTCTGCACCGGACACCACATGATCTCTACTGGTGACTTCTTGTTGATGCCCAGCAGGGGACCCAAGGTTTTCTGGGGCATGCCGATTGTTCACATATCCAGAACCTAAATGTGGGACTTTGCTCTGGGATCCTTTCGACTGCCACCAAAGTATACCAGAATCCATTCTGCCAGGTGTTGTGGCACACCAGGATGCCATGAACAGGTGGAAGGTGAGCCAGCTCACCGAAGTCTCTACAGGTAACCCAATGAAGAGACAAAAGGTGCTAAATACAACAACAACGTATTTTTCCCTTTTACCTGGTTCCCAAGTGTCACTGTGCAGTGAATGCCTGGGAGCATCTTAAAGATGCGGCTGATGGCCACCATAATGAGAACATGACATGTGACCATTCATGAGATGCATTCGCCTGATTTTTTTTTTTTTTTTGAGGTGCTGGGGATTGAATCCAGGGCCTTGTGCTTGCAAGGCAGGCACTCTACCAACTGAGCTATATCTCCAACCCGTCGCCTGACTTTTTGAAGTGTGTTTGGAATTCACTTCTGGGGCACCACATGGTCAGAGCACACTAAAAGATCAACAGGTTGTTTCTGCTTCTGTTTCAAGATTCCAAGCACTATACAGAAAAAAACTGATTCAAGTACAGGAAAAAATCTGATGATTTATAGCATTCTCTGGATGCCTAATGCTTGTTGATTGAATAATTGAATGCACAGGGATGGGGAACAAAACTGGCCTCAGATCCCCATGTGGTACAGCTCAGCAGTGCTGAGCACAGTGGAGCAGTTGTCCTCACATCAGTGGGTGCCACCTACCACTGGTCCCAAGAGACCAGGTTGCTAGTGGCTGAGCTGATTGGGACCACGTTTCCAGGATACATCAGAGAGCGATGACGGTCACTTAGCCGACCTTGACAGCAGAACCAGGCCCACATAAAACCCTGAGACCAGCTGTAGCACTCCTCGGTCCTTCTCCCAAAGAATTCAAGTCACTGCTTGATTCAAGGATCAAGCAGTGATCCATGCACACCTGTGTTTATGGCATCGATTCACAGGATCCAAACCATGGAACCAGCCTAGGGGTCCATCCACAGATGAATGGATAAAGGAAACGTGGTAAATATGCATAATGGAGTTTTAATCAGCCATAAAATAATTAAATTGCATCATTTTCAGGAAAATGGATGGAACTAGATACCATCATGTTAAGTGAAATAAGTCAAACTCAGAAGCTCAAAGGATATCTTTTCTCATAGGTGGAAGCCAGGGAGGAAAAAGGAGAAGAAAGGTGGGGGCAGATCCCAGGTAAATCAGAGGGAGATCAGCAGAGGAAAGGAACCAGGAGGGAGGGGAAGTGCTGGGGAGTGACATTGGTCAAATCCTGTGGTTATATTGTGGGATGTAGGAATATGTAACAACAAAATGCATCATTATATACAACTATAATGCACCAATTAAAAAAATGTGGAAAAAATAAATACAACACTGAGGTCAAAGCATTTCTCTTCCTGAAAGTCATAATGATGCCAAGGCAAAGAAAAAAACTTGGTTATCCAAATACAAGTCTGACCGCCAAGGA
This sequence comes from Glaucomys volans, assembly GCA_020662805.1. Classification (NCBI taxonomy): domain Eukaryota; kingdom Metazoa; phylum Chordata; class Mammalia; order Rodentia; family Sciuridae; genus Glaucomys; species Glaucomys volans. The sequence goes on from JAJEJO010002140.1 coordinate 104,693, forward strand.
CTACACAGGTTCTGAAAACTTCCCACCCTCAAGCAAACAAAGGAAACATCAAGTTATGCTGAGTCCCCTGCAAAGCTTTAAAGTACTGTGGTTCGTGAAGATCTTACAGAAATCACTGCCCACATGTGGGTGAAAACCTGAGTCTCACGGGGATGGGGCAGAGGGGGTCTGAATTCATACTCAGCATCATTTCTTTGGTAACTAGTAAAGTGATCCCTTGTAAAATCCCGTTGGAAGGTTAGGAATCCAAGGCATCGATATCACCGTCACTCCTTGCTACTGATGACTTTTTTGTGTTGAAAATCAATAAGTACCCACAGCTCAAAGACACCAGCAAAGACACGATCAACCCCAGGTTGTGGGCACACACTTTCACTCACTCTGGTCCTTTTGAGAAGATGTGTTTTGAACAGGGTGAAAAAAGGCAGATATAACAGCAACCGTGGCCACAGAAACTGGCTACAGTAAATGCTGTCAGGAAAACATGAGCCTTCAGTCCCCAGCAGAGGGGTTGGGGGAGATGTGCACAAAACTGACATTAATTGTGATCCAAGAGTTGTGCCTACAGTTTCTGTTTACCAGCTTACAGATGTTTTCTTTGTGCTACCAGAACCTCAAAGCCCTGAGTCATAGTCTGAAGGTCACTGCACACCTAAACATCCATTGTGTGGTTTTGGTGGGAACGACTGACTTCAATATATTTCCATAAGCTAATTACCCACTGCCCATCCACACCCTCCCTGGCACTGTTTTTTTTCCTTACAGAATATTGTAACACAATGACATTCTTATAATGTTGAGTGAACAAAGAAGGCAACCTGCATATACACAAGGCTTATCCTTACATTGCTCACAACCATTCAAAAATACCTATAGCAATTGTGTCAGAAATCCCTACCAATATTTGGAGCACTGGACCTTGATCATGTTTTTCCCTTGTTAAAAAAAAAAAAAAACCAAAAACCTAGCTGGGTGCAGTGCCACATGCCTGTAATCCTAGAGGCATGGAGGCTGAGGCAGGAGGATCACAAGTTTGAGGCTAGCTTTAGCAACTTAGTGAGGCCTTAAGCAACTTAGTGAGATCCTATCTCAAAAAATAAAAAAGGGCTGGGGATATAACTCCAGTGGTTAAGCACCCCTGGGTTAAATCCCTAGTCCCAAAACCAACAAAACAAAACAAACAAAACAACCAACTCTCCAGCATATTCTTTTCAAGGTTGTTATAGTTATCCTTGTTCAGGCTGCTATAGCAAAATGCCATAGACTATGTGGCTCATAAGCAACAGACATTTATTTCTCCCAGTTCTGGAGGCTCAAGTCCAAGGGTGCCCGCATGATCAGACTCTGGCGAAGGGCCTCTTCTGGGTTGCAGACTGCTGACTTCTCACATCCCCACATGGTGGCTAGGCAGCAAGAGAAGCTCTCTGGCCCTTGCTTATAAGGGCACGGACCCATTCACCAGGGCTCCACCCTTCTAACCCGATTACTTCTCAAAGTCTACACCTCCGATTTCAATCTATGGATTTTGAGGGGAAATATTCAGTCCATAATAGTTGTTTTTGTTTTTCATCAGGCACATAATAACTGAAAGCTGTGCTTATCTCCAAGGATATGAGATAATTCTTAGAGGGATTAGAAAGCTTCCAAGTGTGAGATCTTAAAATGTATTTATGTTATGTGTTTGTAGTATTCAAATCTAAAGCACAAGTAGATGGTTTCAAGATGGACAATATCACGCTGATTACCAAACTCCAAATTAACATTCACATTTTACTTCTAAGAGGACACACCTGCTTTTGCTTACCAGTGGGTTTAATTTCTTTAGTGACTGCAAATTGGCAGATTATGCCTTGCTTAGTCATAGAATTTCAGTGTTTGGAAGCCAGTCTACCTGTATGTCAACAGCCTTTCAATGTTTCCCATCTCATCATCAAACCACAGTAGCAAACACACAGGGGGTGCACAATGCCACGATTTGGGAGTTTATAATCCAGTTGGCATAATTTTAAAATATGCATGTAAAAAGTTAAATTTCAAGAACTTATTTATCACTTAATGTTTTGAGATAATACTGGAGAGGAAATGTCAATATTTGGTGCAAGATTGATTATAAGGATTCAAATTCAGATTTGCCTAGCTCTAAATTCTATTCTCTCTGTTCCATAGACATTTCTAGAAAGGTCCGCCAAGCTTGCATTATCTGCTAACCTACTTGGAATTTGTCTTTAGTAAAAGGTCTCTGAAAGGCCCACCTGCCCTTCAAACAGAGGATAAAGGAGGCAGTTGTGGGGTATGGAGGCTTTGATACAAAGTCTCAGGGACAGATGTGCCAAAAAGACTGTAGAATGTTCCTCCCCAGCAGGGGCATCTCCTATCTATTGCCCACTGTTCTGGAACATTGAGGAGATGCATCAAATTGAAACTGAAAATGACAGTAATGATCAGATTCTCTAAATGCCAGCACGTTGAGCTTTGGACGGCTTTTATGAGAGAACTTGCTCCTCTGAACATAATTTGTAGTGGTTTGGATCATGCAGCCAGATGGAACCAATGGGGGAGACCAGGTGAAGGCTACCTAAGTGCTCTCTCTCTGTTTGCAATTTCCTGTACCTCTGGAATTATGTCAAAATTCAAAACTACAAAAATAAACAAATAAAAAGGTAATCTGCTTAGTTCAGCAGGAGACATGCATTTTCCAAGGTTGGAATTGGAAGAGGATCCCTCCACTGCACCAAAACACACATGTCCTGGAGCCAGGGTTCCCGGGAGGCTGCAGGCAGCCCAGTGTGGAATTTGTAAATGGTCCTTACAGGACTGGACAGTGGTCCTGACTCACCCACTGGCTCTGGTGATCCTGGGCACGCCACTGTCCTCGGGGTCTGCTTCCTTATCAGTAGAATATTTCTTCCTCTCTCCAACCAGGCCACCTATAGATTCAGTGAGACCATGATGACTCAGTGAGCTGACATGGAGTCTGTAAAGCAACACATGAGCACTGGCTATTCTGACCATCACTTCTGCCAGGTGTGACCCAAGAGACCCATGTGAGGCCAGCAGCCCCTTCCACGTGGCTCTCAAGTCCCTTGGTCGCCACAGTAGCAGCTCCTGAGATGGCCTCTTGGCTGGTGCTGTGTCCCTCTAGGCCTCACCACAAATCCAAAGCCTTCACACTAGAGAAGCAATTTCATCAAGGACCTTAGAATTAGACCAGAGACCCTGCACCAAATAGAAGAAAAAGTAGGCCTGAATCCTCATCATGTTGGCTTAGGACCAGACTTCCTTAACAAGACCCCCAAAGCACAGGAAACCAAGCATGAATCAATAAATGGGATGGATTCAAACTAAAAATCTTTCTCTCAGCAAAGGATACAATCAATAATATGAAAAGAGAGTCTACAGAGTGGGAGAAAATCTTTTCCACATGCACTTCAGATAGAGTGTTAATCTCCAGAATTCATAAAGAACTTACAAAACTTTACACCAAAAATACAAAGAACCCAATCAATAAATGGGTCAAGGAACTGGAGAAACACTTTACAGAAGTAGAAAAACAGATGATTAATAAATATATGAAAAAGTGTTCAACATCTCTAGTAATTATAGAAATGCAAATTAAAACTACTCTAAGATTTCATCTTACTCCAATTAGAATGGCAATTTTCAAGAACATAAGAAATAATAGATGTTGGAGAAAAGGCACATTTGCACATTGCTAGTGGAATTGCAAATTGGTGCAACCACTCTGGAAAGCAGTATGGAGATAACCTCAGAAAACTTGGAATGGACCCACCATTTGACCTACTTATCCTACTCCTTGGTTTGTACCAAGTACCAAAGTACTTAAAATCAGTACACTACAGTAACACAGTCACATCAGTGTTTATAGCAGCTCAATTTACAATAGCCAGATTGTGGTACCAACCCAGGTGTCCTTCAACCGATGAATGGATAAAGAATATCCATATGAATGGATATCCAAGATATCCAATATGAATGGATAAAGAATATATACTGTGGTATATATACACAATGGAATATTATTCAGCCATAAAGAACAATAATATTATGGCATTTGCAGATAAATGGATGAAATTGGAGAATATCATGCTAAGTGAAATAAGCCAAGCCCAAAAAACCAAAGGTCAAATGTTTTCTCTGATAAGTGGATGATGATACATAATGGAGGTGGAAGGGAGGGGGTAAGAGAAGAGTTTAGGAACTTTGGATTATGTAGAGGGAAATGAGAGGGAGGAGTGTGTGGGACTAGGAAAGATGGTGGACTGAGGCAGACATCATTACCCTATGTACATGTAAGATTACACGAATGGTATGAATCTACATCATGCACAACCATAGAAATGAAAAGTTGTACTCCATTTGTGTACAGTGAAGCAAAATTCAGTCTGTAAAAATAAAAAGCAGACAAAACCATAAAAAATAAAGAAGCAATTTGTTCCTCTTCTTTATACCCAGCTGCTTGCTGTTATCCTCCACACTGTCCAACAGTCTCCTGGGTATTGTGATGCCTGCCACCAATCATACATGTGCCCAACATCGTAGCACACATCATTGTCAGCTGTGACTCAGGGCCAGCCCCCAGGCTGTCTTCCAGGGCTGGTGTGGAGGCTCTGCCCCATCCTGGCATGTCCCACACAGCTGAGGAATAGCACTGAGGAAGGGTCAACAGTGCCCAGGTGCATGAGGTCTGGGTGACCCTTCCCAGACAAGGGAAGCTGAAGACCAGCCTTGCCCCAGAGCTTGAAGCCACATGTGTTCTGGAAGCAAGAGCTGGCTCGCTTGATTCCTTCTCTTTGCTTCAGCACTCTGGAAAGCGCTCCTGTCTGCTTGGCCTAGGACATTGGCCAGGTCTACTCTGGAAAAGATGCTGTGCTCTGAACTCCACACAGGACAAGTCTTCACTCAGGGGAAGAGAGGCACTGAAGCAGTTGTTCTTGAAGAGGTGATTCTCTGAGTGTGGTATGAGGACCAGCAGTATCAACGCCACCTTGGAACTTGCTGTAAATGTAAATTTGGGGGACCCTACCCAAGACCTCATGAATCAGATACTCTGGGGGCAGGGTCCAGCAATCTGGGCTTTAACAAGCCATCCAGGCGCCTCTGCTGAGGCTATATTTGAACTACCATTGCTCTGGAGCTCTCTGCAGACCTGGTCTGGATCTTAACATCTGCCTGCAGCTGCCTCCCAAGCCTCACCTGCTTGCCTCCCCTCGAGCAAACCTAGCACATTTAGGGAAAGGAGATTCTGAGCAGCACGTTCCCAGCGTCTGCCCTGCAGAGCAGATCTCACACGGGGTAGTGATGCCATCAGAGGCCGACCGGCACAACCTGCAAAGACAAATGTGATTGAAACACCTCAGGGAGTCCTGGCCACACGTGGCTCTTCTCAACTTCACTATCCACAAGGATCTCTCCTGCAGCCTTAACATGACAGAGTCTCAAAGTCCACCATCAGAGACTTCTTCTCAGGGACAGTAGGTCCTCTTGGCTTGCTTTAGTGAAATGCTTATAGTTCAAGGATTTTAAGGGCTGGACTAGGTACCCCAGAAACTTCTCTCCACACATGGATGGACACAGCTCTCCACCTTCACATAAGCATTCACATCAAGAAGACTTTGAAGCCGGGCGTGGTGGTGCACACCTGTAATCCCAGCACTTGGGAGGCTGAGGCAGGAGGATCGAGAGTTCAAAGCCAGCCTCAGCAACTTAGCGAGGCCCTAAGCTACTCAGTGAGACCCTGTCTCTAAATAAAATACAAAATAGGGCTGGGGATGTGGCTCAGTGGTCGAGTGCCCCTGGGTTCAATCCCCAGTACTAAAACAAAAAACAAAAAAACAGAAGACTTTGAGGTGCAAGTAGAAAGTACCCAAGTAATGCTAAGGGAGACAGAACTGAGAACTCACAGGAAGGACTTGGGGGTTCATAGTAATAAAACTGTTAATACTTCAACTCATCTTTCTTTCATTTGGAAAAAAGGTATATGCAAATAGTCCAGGATTTAGCAGTCACCAACATCTTTACATGCATTCATTTATAGGTCAATGTTTAAATTCACACGAGGTATTTTGATAGGGCTGGGAACCTGCAAAGAAGGTGAAGAGGGAGGAGGAAGATGAAGGAGAGGCTCAGTGGGGGTCGGAGGGGGTCATAAGCACACCTCCCCGACTGCAGACCCTCCAGAGACTGCGGGTAGATTCCACTTATTGAAAAGCATTTAAGGCTCGGACCAGGAGCCTAGCAGTGTGTAGACCCTGAAGACATAACAGAAAAAAGTACATTCCTTCTCTTCAAGGAGCTTACATTCTACTAGGGAGAAAAACAAAAGAACAAAATAAATTAAGTAAAATAATTAGTGCTATAGTCAAGACATGGGTAACTCATCATGCGACCTGAGAGCGGGAGTGTGACTGTGTGGCAGGTGTGGGGGGGGGGGGCGGAGAGGGTTGGGGGGGTCTTCCATTCTCTGTGTCTATTTAGGCCCTTCTGCACCCTGCAGGCAGGCTGGGGTAATCGGCCTCCACAGTGGCACCCAGTGATCCCTGTCTCTGGTTTTCATGTCCCTGCCTAATCCCTTCCCATACTATGTGAGAGCTGGTCTGCATCAGAAGCAATGGCATATGACTTTCCAGATGAGACCTTAAAACATTACAGCTTATCAGTTACTGTCCCCGGCCACCTGCCACATCATAAGGACACTCGAGGAACCTCCTGAAGAGCCCTGAGTGAGGAGGCATTGAGGTGTCCAGCTGAAAGCCTGCGAGTGAATGACCTTGAAAGAACACCCCAACCTTCAGGTGACTGCAGCCTCAGCTGACTTCTTAAATGCAATCTCTTAAGAGATCCTAAGCCACAGAATCCAGCAATCGGAAGTTCTGCTCCCCAGAGACTGAGATGTTTGTCTTTTTTGAGCTGCTAAACTTGGGAGCATTTGGCACAAAGCATAGATCACTAGGTCCTGCCTTCAGGTTGCATGGGCTCTGAAGGGAGGGTGAAGGTAGGAACATGGAGCAGAGTGAGGTCAGCTGCTTGCTTCCACATCTTCCTCTCCACTGAATCACTGTGCATTCGCCATGAAGGTCTCAGTTGCTCTTCTTGGTTCACCTTTATAACTGCTGGCACCAAGTCCTCATAGCCACATTGTTCTCTTATCCTTTCAGGACCTGGTGTTAGAAGCTCCAAGGTCCCACCCTCTATTCTCCCTTGCAGTTAGTTTCCTTATACTTTACCTATACCTTTGCTAATAGCTCTTGGTAAACTGAATTACCCAGTTTGAGTGTGCATCTGCTTCCTGCTGAAACCATGATGGATAAATACAGTGAGAACAGGGAGCCTCAAAAGAATCCACGTTTGAGCTGAGACTTGAGGCGTAAGTGTGATCTTACCAAATGAAAAGGGAAGAGCAACCATGTTCTCACATCCATAGCCACAGGCCAAAAAAACATGTGATTCCAGTAGCTTTAGGCCTACGCTGGCTCACTAGTAATTGGACACCACCCACATTTTATTCCATATGACTGGCACCTAGGATTATGGGATAAGTTCATGATTGTGGAATTAGATTTCAGTCCACATCCAAAGGTGTGTATGAAATATTACTTTCTAAATTTTCTATAATTTAATTCCTATTTTAAACATCTTGTTATATAAATGACAAAGATTTTTAATTAGTTTGTGATTTCTGCTCTCTCCCTGTTCTCTACTATGGAATGGGGCAATCAGGAAAATTTCTAAAGTAACTACTTCAAAAATTCATTTACTTTGGATTAGGTAGAGGGGAGTGAAGGGAGGGGAGGGGGTCTAGGGGTAGGAAGGATAGTAGAATGAATCAGACATTATTATCCTATGCACATATATAACTATATAACTGGTATGATTCTACATCATGTACAACCAGAAGAATAAGAAATTATACTCCATCTAGGAGTTGGAAAATATCATGCTAAGTAAAATAAATCAAGCCCAAAAAACCAAAAGCACAATGTTTTCTCTGATAAGTGGATGATAATTCATAATGGGGGGGGGGGGG